>JAWQEG010002230.1:0-93533 GCA_033782935.1 Petrolisthes cinctipes | reverse complement strand
TCTTATTATCCTTCACTCTCTCTCTCTCTCTTATTATCCTTCTCTCTCTCTCTTATTATCCTTCACTCTCTCTCTCTCTTATTATCCTTCACTCTCTCTCTTATTATCCTTCTCTCTCTCTCTCTCTCTCTCTCTCTCTCTCTCTCTCTCTCTCTCTCTCTCTCTCTCTCTCTCATTACTGGCTTTCAACGTAGCTACGCCCTCCTTGCTCTGAACACCTCGGCTCATAAACGCATTATTGCACTCAAAAGCACACGAGATCACTTCACACGCAATCATAGCTTGTTGTTTAACGCGTGTGAGAACGAAATAAGCTCTCTCGCACACACACACACACACACTGACTCCAAACACACGCACACGCATTATTAACACACATACATTCACACACACTGACTCCAAACACACGCACACGCATTATTAACACACACACACACACACACTGACTCCAAACACACGCACACGCATTATTAACACACATACACTCACAAACATGCACTCAAAATACACAAACGCACTTGCAAACACGATTAGGCTACTCAAATGCAAGCACAAACACCATTACAAACACACGCACACAAAAATCCAAACACACACAAATGAAAGCACTCACACTCTCATTATAGCACACTCAAACAAAAACAAGCACACACACAAACACACACACAAGGTCACACACACGCACACAAAAGCAAACACTCACTCTTACTAAAACACACACATAGCACTCCCAAGCACACACACACACACACACACACACAAGGTCACTCCTCTTGAGGCGTCAGAGATAAATAAATGAATATATAAATAAATAAATAAATAAATTGTGCTTTTTATATTCACTTTAAAATACTCTATCTTTTTTTTTTTTTTTTACACTTTCTCACTTGGTCCTTCTCTTTTCCTCGCTCATTGTGTTGGACTTTTTCACTCTTTTTTCATTGTCGTTCTCTTTCTCTCATTTTTCTTTCGCTCTCACCCTCCCTCCCTCCCACACTCTCGGATTCTCTCATTTTCTAATTTTCTTTCATTACACACACACACACACACACATTCTCCCTCATTTACTCTCTCACTCTTGTTCATCTGGTCATGTTTCCTTGCAAATAATTATATACAAACTTTGGAGAAATCAAAGCGCTCTAATGAACTAAAAGTGTATTACTCCCTAAGTTAAAGGTGTCGCCATCTATTGGGGAAGAAAGGAGGTTTATAATAATACCACGAAGCTCCACTGTCTCTACCGTATCTATTATGAAGCTCCACTGTCTCTATCTATTATGAAGCTCCACTGTCTCTATCTATTATGAAGCTCCACTGTCTCTATTTATTATGAAGCTCCACTGTCTCTATCTATTATGAAGCTCCACTGTATCTGTCTATTATGAAGCTCCACTGTCTCTATCTATTATGAAGCTCCACTGTCTGTCTCTATCTATTATGAAGCTCCACTGTCTCTATCTATTACGAAGCTCCACTGTCTCTATCTATTATGAAGCTCCACTGTCTCTATCTATTATGAAGCTCCACTGTCTCTATCTATTATGAAGCTCCACTGTCTCTATCTATTATGAAGCTCCACTGTCTCTATCTATTATGAAGCTCCACTGTCTCTATCTATTATGAAGCTCCACTGTCTCTATCTATCTATCTAGTGCGACGTATGTGAAGTATCGAACACGTAGAAGCTTCATTTCATAATCTCGGGGCCTCGTATGTGTCCCGAAGTTTTCACGACACACACACACACACACACACGTCAAATCTCTTCAAATTCTATCTACGACTAAATCAACCTTATGCAATAGTTTACCCCATGACACGTGACATTTCATTTCACACGAACATCATATATATATATATATTGCAAATAAACATAATATTATATAGATACACATGTACAGTACTAACTCTTAACAATAAACTTAATATGTAGTAACCGCGTATGTAACATGTAAGATAAAAACACACAAGGTATATAATTATAAGAATGTAAAAAAAAGAAGAAAAAAAAAAACACACACACACACAACAACAACAAAATTAATTTAAAGTAACTTTGTATGCCACATGCAGGATAGAAACATTCATATAAGTATATATAAGAATGTAAATATATACCACACACACACACACACACACATACATGTACCCAGTCTAAACAACACCCTAAATTAATCTTAAGTAACCTCTTCAGTAACATGCAAGAAGATCGTAACGCATCCACAAGTAACAACAACAACAATGAATTATACTTACTAGAACGGTCCCTCTATACTGAATCGACGGCAGGGCAGGTAAGAGAGGTATATTGTTCAGTATGTTTGTTATGAATGGGTAGGGAGGGATACGAGGGGAAGAGGGTAGGACACAGACAGACAGAGTGAGAGAGAGAGAGGGGAAGCGCCTGGCAGGAGTGTGAACCTGCTGCCTCCTACCCGCACCACGTCAAACCACACACTGACTGACTGACTTGTTTCTCTACTCTACTCTGCTGTTGGTTCTCTCGTCTCGTTCTTTCTCTCCTGTGACTCTGAGGGCACCGTGGCTAGCTGGTTGGTTGGTTGGTTGGTTGATTCTCCTGAAGGCCGTATATATATATGTTAGAATATCCGTGGTGTTGACGATGGTGTGGTAGTAGGCTACGGTACAATGGCTTCATAGACACATTACAGAGCCATCGTATTTGTAGTACACCATCGCCAACACCATGAATGTCCTTGCATAGCCTCCCTAGTGTAAGGAAGGAAGACCTCACAATATTATTACAGTATTATGGAGTACGGATCCCAGACAATTGAACCAGTGATATCACAAGTTGTTTATTCCTGTAATTTTCCATCTTTCTCTGCTCCTTTTTCATGTGTTAAGTTCAGTCGCGGCACATAATCCTTTACCAGACTTCTCCTTACACCTTGATCAAGGACTATGTGCCACGACTGTACCTGACTAATGTTGTGTCCCATCAGCCAGCCATGAACAGAGCGCCAGTTTTCCGAACCACTTTAGGCTCTGACAACGAAACACCAGATGAAATTTCGGATTCCCTTATCATTACGATGTCCAAACTTTCATCTAGTGTTTTGTTGTCAGAGCCTGAAGTGGTTCAGAAGAGGCTGACACACTGTGGCTGGCTGTGGGACAAAACATTAGTCCGGCACTGTACAGTCGGCGGCAGATGTCCTGTCGCCTCACCTGCTTCACCGAGACGAGCAGTGTTCATGGACTCGAGAAATACGCACGTTTTCTACACGTAATAATCTCGAGTCTATGAACATCGCGTGCCTCGGTGAAGCAAGTGAGGCGACAGGACTTTTGCCGCCGACTGTACCATACTCATGTCCAGTTTATATAATGTAGAGGAGATTGCCCTCCCTCAGTCTTGTAGGGAGAACACTCACAGACATCACACAACACACACGTACACATACACCCCCTGACACACACGTACAGTACACTTCTCCACATACACCCCCTGACACACACGTACACTTCTCCACACACACCATGACACACACACACACTTCTCCACATACACCCCCTGACACACACACGTACACTTCACATATAACTGCATACACACACTCTAGCACTCTATAAATATTTCGCCTTTATGACCATTACGTAGTCGATAGGCGAAGTCCAAATAACTAACAAACAAACAAATAAACAAACCTTGCTCAGTACTCCCGAACTCAAGAGACATGTGTAGTTTGACAGGCTGACGTCAAGCTCGTGGGGTGAAAGCTGGCAGGACTTGACGACAACGAAGGAGTAAATAACACACAAGTTACAACATGTAGTTCACGTGTCATCTGGGGCCGGAGCTGATAGTCCGAATATTATTGTAGGTGTCAATAGTTGTTGTGTCCTGGTCCGGTCACAACATGCATCTCTACCAACCTTGCATCCCTCCTCCTCCCGAAACACCAATGTTAGAACTTGGTTTGGTACAGCAGAGATTCAAGAAGCCTTAGGATTCGCACTTGTTCGTAGGTGTGCATTAGGCTACTGACCTCGCCAAAGTGTTTCAGGCTCATTTCTAAGCAGTGATCGAATTTCCTCCTCTGTAAGTAAGAGTCTATTTTACGATTTCAAAGCAGTGCTGCTGAGTTCTAGTCCTTGCCATGAATGAATGCCTACAAACAAAATCTTAACTTAGGAGTGAACTTTACATTGGTAAATACGGGCCCCTGCTGCAGGTCTACCAAGGTAATGATTCAACCATATTTTTGAAAAACTAATTTCTGTGCATTGACCCTATTTTTCAGTTTTGCATGCAATATATATAGTCACTTGTTCAATATTCAATACTCATTATGTACTCGTTAAATAGTCACTCGTTCAGTTGTCTGGGTCACCACGGAGTACATGTAAGCTATACAGTACATATATTAATTGATGAGATCTTCCATAGCAACTCGCCAGCCAGACCAGCAGAGTGACATAAGTACTGTCTAACCTCAGTGTTGGCCAGTTGTCAAGGCCATTATTATGCCTATGAGCAGGGCATGTGTGTGTGTGTGTGTGTGTGACGAATTCTTTAGTTAATGTTTAGTAATCGACAAAAAAAAAAATTCTCTTTCCACTATATATGTTGTTTTTTGGGGAGAGGGTAGTTTTATATCATAAATCCTTACAACATTATTATTCTCTCATTCCCCATTTTCTGTATACTGTACTTATAGCCTACTGTTAGTGGAGTGACGCCAATCATATGCTCTAGGCCTCCACTTTCACTGTTTTTACATGGGTAGGGACAGAGGTTAAGAAAGGATAGGTAAAGGTGAAGGGATAACAGAAGGCAGGGTGGCTAGAATTTAAATAGATTATACATACAAGCAAGGAAATTATAGTCTATTATCCTTGCATACAAGCATAGACTGGCCCGGGTTAGTTAGGGAGAGTTAAGAGGTGGGTATTAGCTAGTAGGAATAAGAGCAGGAGGGAGGAGAGTGCTTAACTGTTCTTATAACAAAGGAAATGCATCACTAATGTACAAACAAACAAAATACAATGTACAAAAAGATAATAATGAGAGTCAACAGCTATTTTCCATGTCCGAGTGACAGAGACAGTAAATAATTAATAACTTGTGGAGCGGTTGGCAACACTGTCACTGAGTAGGAGTTGCCAGTTTTTGTTTTTCTTGAACTTATTATTGTGGTTGGTTAAAATCGTGAAGCCAGCAAGGTACCGTGTGTATTATTACCTAATTTAACACTATATTTGACCTTATCTTTACTGAATTGACTGTATGGAAAGTTTTGGTATTTATTGAAAGAATTACCGTTTTGCAGCAGTGTTGCCAGATCTGGCTGAGTCCCAGTATTTTGCCCAAGTCATTTATTGTATTTTATCACGATTATTTCCGGGTAGTTTGCCCAGGTTAGGTCCCGGTAGTTTGCCCAGGTTAGGTCCCGGTAGTCTGATGCGGTCTAGGTTAGGTTAGGTCAGGTCAGGTAAGGTCAGGCTAATTTCAAAATGCCCATTTGAATATGCCCTATCTTGGTAATTGGGCATTTGCGGAGGAAATGCCATAGAAGAAAATAGTCTTAGAATGGTCTAAATAAGTGGGTAATGAAGGTAGAAAAAACGTACGCAATAACGGTAATTCATTCAATATTTACCCTATTTTCTTCTATGGCATTTTCTCCGCAAATGCCCAATTACCAAGATAGGGCATATTCAAATGGGGCATTTTGAAATTAGCCTGACCTTACCTGACCTTACCTAACCTAACCTAGACCGCATCAGACTACCGGGACCTAACCTGGGCAAACTACCGGGAAATAATCGTGATAAAGTACAATAAATGACAGGGGTAAAATACTGGGACCCAGCCGGATCTGGCAACACTGCTGCAAAATGGTAATTCTTTCAATAAATACCGTTTTTTTTTTATTTATTATTGGATTATCAATAAAACTTAAGTAAATTTAATAAAACTTGTACATAAATTCGCACAAACTTACGTGACCCAAGTGACTTATTATTATATGATTTATTATTATTATTTTAGGTTAACACTATCTATTGTATGTGTAATGATGTTATATTACAAGTGGAGTGTATAAAGAAGTGTTATACTGTATATCTTTCTTAAATAAGGTCACATTATTATACGACATATTTTGGTAAATATTGAATGAATTACCGTTATTGCGTACGGTTTTTCTACCTTCATTACCCACTATTTTAGACCATTCTAAGACTATTTTCTTCTATGGCATTTTCTCCGCAAATGCCTCATTTACAAGATAGGGCATATGCAAATGGGGCATTTTGAAATTAGCCTGACCTTACCTGACCTGACCTAACCTAACCTAGACCGCATCAGACTACCGGGACCTAACCTGGGCAAACTACCCGGAAATAATCGTGATAAAATACAATAAATGACTGGGGCAAAATACTGGGACCCAGCCAGATCTGGCAACACTGCTGCAAAACGGTAATTCTTTCAATAAATACCCATATTTTTTATTGGTCATTCTATAGAACAGTTCTGCCGGTACTTATCTAGACTATTGCCGTTGTGGGTATTTATTGAAAGAATTACCTTTTTTGTAGCAGTGTTGCCAGATCCGGCTAGGTCCCAGTATTTTGACCCGGTCATTTCCTGTACTTTACCACGGTTATTTCCCGGTAGTTTGCCCAGGTTAGGTCATGGTAGTTTGCCCAGGTTAGGTCCCGGCAGTCTGCTGTGGTCTAGGTTAGGTTAGGTTAGGCTAATTTCAAAATGCCCCATTTGAATATGCCTTATTTAAAAATGCCATAGAAGAAAAGTGTCTTAGAATGTTATAAATTAGTGGGTAAAGAAGGTAAAAACATCGTAATACCAACCGGCAATAGAGTAGATATTTACCTTTTTTATGCATATTTTTTTGTTCCATTAATTTGCAGCAAAATTATTGTGAAGAAATAACCATTAATCTGACCCAACCAAAACATACATGAAACAACACAATAAAAAGTTAAAAAGTTCAGGGGGAACTGTTTTTCAGAAATACCGAAACATTTTATTTATTTTTTTTTATTACCGAAAACAGGTGGCGATGATTAATATATTTTTCTGATTACAGTAAACAGATGATGATGATTAAAATATTTTTCTGATTACCGTAAACAGGTGATGATGATTAATATATTTTACTAATTACCGTAAACAGGTGATGATGTTTAATATATTTTTCTGATTACCGTAAACAGGTGGCAATGTGTAATATATTTTTCTGATTACCGTAACAGATGATGATGAATGGTTTGTGGAGGATGTGGAGGTGTTGTCCTTCACACTATATGATGTTTGGGAGAACAAGTCTGGCCTCAACACAGTCTCAAAAACAATATATATGTCTGAAAAGTAAGTTCTAAAACCCATAATAAATGATGAAATAAAATGGCTAAAAACACATAAAAAAATAACTGTGGTATTGTTTGGTAACCTTGTCCTAATTTTTGTTTTTCCTTTCAGTTTTTATGGTAATGTTTGAGGTTTACCCTAACTTAACTCCAAAGATTTCCTATCCTAACTAAATATTAATTATGTTGGTTAGGTTAGGTTAACGGTTATTTTCTCAGTATATTATAATTAAAACCGAAATGAGCAACATATAGTCATTCATTGCTCGGAATTGAAATGTTACCAAATACTAGTTTCGTGAAATATGTTATAAGCTTATTGGGGACCACTGAATTCTTCAAACTGATAAAATATTGTTATGGATTATCTTATATACGCCATAGTCAGTCTGTTTCTTGACACAGTTTAAAATAATTAATAGCTCTTAGTTCATCATCTTCATCACTTAAGGGGGTGTGGGAATAGGGGGACAGGCTTGGGGGGGGGATTAAGGGGGTGCGGGAGTAGGGGACAGGCTTGGGGGGGTTTTGTGGGGTGCGGGAGTAGGGGACAGGCTTGGGGGGGGGGGTGAGGGAATAGGGAACAGGCTTTCTACCCACCCCAAGCCTGTCCCCCTATTCCCACACCCCGCAAACCCCCCCAAGCCTGTCCCCTATTCCCGCACCCCCTTAAAACAAAAAATTCCTGTGCTAAGCTGCTCATAATTACACAGGAAGAAAAACATAGTCTGTGGGTTCAGTGACTAATATACGATGGCATTATTTGTGAACAGATGTATCAGCGAGGATGCTTCACATATCATCCAGTCACAACTTCAGAGAGGATAAGAAGACAACTGCCTTAGCCATCATCGATAATGTTATGCAAGTAAGGAAAGCAAATTGCACACTATCTATCTGTAGTGTTAACAATGGCCTGGTAATGGTACAATGGCTCTGTTGTTGTTTAGAGAGTTACTGTACCACACCATTGACAACACCATCAGTGAATGAATACTCTACTTCATACTTGTATCCATCATTTCATTTTACACACAGTCCCTCATTGAAGACTACCAAATGTTTTCTCAGGTTTGTTATTCATTACCATACAGACCACCAAATGTTTTCTCAGGTTTTTGTTATTCATTACTATACAGACCACCAAGTGTTTTCTCAGGTTTCTGTTATTCATTACCATACAGACCACCAAATGTTTTCTCATGTTTCTGTTATTCATTACCATACAGACCAATTGATTTATGATATTTGTAAAGTTTGTCCGCAAAATGTGAATTGAATAGAGGTGCTGTAACGTACTGTACAATAAGTGCAAAGTTACCTTCTCTGATGGATATTGTCCGAGTGTACAAATTTGGCATTAAAATAATAGATAACACCTTACAAACCTACCCATTATAATTGCAATGTCAAAACATCTCTCCTTCCATCTCACATTACACTATGTTTCTTTAAAGTCTCAAGGATTAACCCAGTCCTTCATGTCCAAGATGTCAGTACTGTACCATACTAAATGATGACATACAAGAGAAAATGAGAGAGAGTAACAAAGCCTCTTCTATCAATAGGTTCGACACTCCCCAACCCCAGCTCTGGTCCTGGGCAGTTCTGGTCTGATACCGTTCGTGGCGGCTCCAGTGTACATGGTGACAACAGGTGTATTTGACCCCGGACTGGCCCAAGCACAGCTCTACTATGGGGCCACCATACTGTCCTTCATAGGGGGAGTACGGTGGGGCCTCACCCTATCCGATTCCAGTCCGCAAGCCCCCGACTGGCACAACCTCGGATACAGTGTCAGTCCTTCCCTTGTGGCCTGGCTAGGGCTCCTGGCACCTCTACCTGTAGGCCTCTTGACACTCATAGGAGGCTTAGGGTTGACTGGGTATATGGACCTGGCTATGTGGGGCTACCCAACCTGGTTCAAAGGGATGAGATTTTGCCTAACTTTTGTGGCAGTTCTCTCCCTCTGGACGACACTTGTTTTTAATTTTGTTTTGAAGGATAAGTCGTCTTCTGCAGCTGTAAATAAAGATGGTGTTGAGTCAGAAGCAGCGAGTTAAGTCTTATTTAGTATGGAGGTGCTGGAAACCATTTTGTAAACTTCAGGATACATCACAGATCGTACAGTTAAACTCAAAGTGACCCTTCAAACAGTTACATTAAAACAAAAATGTCACATGTGTGTATAGTTGTAGATATTAGTTTTTAGAATCTGGGAAATGTATTTCTGCAAAATTAGTCGATAATGTTACTGTACATAAATGTTATAGTTTAAAAAGATTTTTGTATGATCCACACATCATTATCAGAACTTAAATCAGAGGATAAGACAGAACTTCTGTCTGCAGCTTTATATCTGATTGTGATAATATGTAATTATAGTAAACATTATTAATTGTCATATGAAGTTTTTCTGTTCTATGTCTTGGTAGCATGATATGTATCATGGAAAAAAACCCATTACCATGTCACAGCCAATAATCTTATGTAGTTTAATATGTTGGGGTGTTGCACATATTATGAATCTTTGGAAATAACATAGACACACTTAGTCAAAGGACAGATGTACAGGTTTATATTCTATTATCAAAGAGGGATTAAGTACTATATAATCCCTCATCATTCATCCCCAAATCAATCTCTGCAGGCAATATTCCCATACAAGAGAGGGGACAAAAAAAGAAAAAAGACAGTTTCCGTTTTTATAGTTATGCCTTATTATGGATCTTCATACAGTATTCAGTGGAAGAAGCAGTGTCCATTTTCTGTTATACTTTGAAGGCCCCACAAAGCTAAAATTTACGAGGAATATTCATTGTTGAGATCATTATACTTCTTGTTACAATTATTAATATTATTTTATTTATCTTTTTTTTTATTGGCTTAGAATAAATGTACCGTTGAAAAGGTAAATTTACCGCGCACTTCTTGATTTGTCAACAAACTCGGCAGCTGGTAAATTTTTTCACTTTTTTCTACTGGCCTCTACATACATATCCTAATAATACCTGCGTGAGTAAGTTGATTATAGGAATATAATTTAAAAGTACTTAGATAAAGTAATAAATAAACGAATAAATATAAGCGTAGTTCATAGATTACAGTAAAACATTGAAGATAATTATTTTGTGTTTGTTTTGCCATATTTATCCCGACTTGTTGACAGATCCGTAGAAGGCTGAAAAGTTTAATTTATTTGTTTCATTTAATTGGAGGGTAGTCATGATACTGTATATATGTCTGTCACGGAAAAAAAAATAAAACCTTAACTTAGATGATGTATTATTGAAACTGCGAAATAATAGAAGGCTGAAGTGTAAGTTATTTCATTCCATTTCATTAGAGGATTGACATGATACTGTATTATGTCTGTCACTGGGGAAAAAATAAAACAGAAGATAATTATAGCCTATTATTAAAACTAATATGAATGGAACTATGTATATAGGCCTATTATTGAAACTAAAAGTATTGAATTTTTTTTTTATATATTATTGAAACTGTAAAATTATTGAAACTCCAAAATGGTTGAAAGTTTAGTAGATATACTTTTGAAACTGCAAAATGATTGAAAGTTTAAAAAGATATATTATTAAAACTGCAAAATTATTGGAAACACTTTAAAACAGTGTCCTCCTTGTTTGTTTCAGATATAGAAGTAGCTAAACACCATAATGTCTCGACGTAAGGGTCTGAGTCATGAGGAGAAGCGACAAAAGATGATGGAACTATTTTATGAAAAGAAGGACTTTTTCCAGTTGAAGGTATTTATATATATATTTTTTTTTTTTTTTTTTTTTCGTACGTGATGGAGGTCCCATATCATGTCCAATTTTGTTTGTGATGCCTAGACAGTCATATTGATTTATTTTCTACATAACAGAGGTCCAAAATCATGTCCAATTTTGTTTGCAATGCCTAGATTGTTATATTGTGTTTGAAGGAGCATAAGTCACAGTAGATAACGTTCTATACCAGTAAATAAGGATTATTCAGTACAGTACGCGGCTTATGTTCAAAAAGTTTTATGTAGCCTTCCTCTGCAGTATCAAGTATATAATATGGCACTGGGTAAAATCTCAAGGGTCGTATTATTAGCATCATCGTTTCTCAGTTTATATTATATTGCAATATAAATTGAGCGACAAAAATACTTTTCCTCAAAGAAGATGTTTAATAATCCTGTACCACCCTCAGTCAGAGTTTCCCATTTTATATCGGCAAAAAGCCAGAAATTTGATGAGTGAAGAACACACTGAAAATAAATCTTTTTAACTTGTCTGATATACAGTGGAGTATAGATTATTTAATGAACCTGGTTGCTAATTCTTAACTCTGGTCTTATTTTAATGATACTGTGCCTGGTAAAGAATAATTATTCTGAGGGTTTGAGATCAGAGAGTACCGTAACTCTATGTTTTGTGAGGCAGGAGCTGGAGAAGATGGGTCCAAAAGAAAAAGGAGTCATCTCTCAGGCAGTGAAGGAAATTGTACAGTCGCTGGTGGATGATGCGATGGTCGACACTGACAAGATTGGAACTGGAGTTTACTTCTGGGCATTCCCAAGGTATGATGATGAAAAGGAAAACAGGGAATGAATGCCTGAGGTTCATCATATTTAGTGTAGAGTATAAGCTAATCTTCCTTCCTAGGGTATAAAATGTACTGTACACTTGGATAAGGAAGAACACCATTGAGGAGAACTTTTTATTGACAGTGTTGTTCCCTCTCCATTTTGTGAAGGTAATGCATATTTTAACTCAAATATACACTTATTTTTTGTTTTATTAACTGCTCTAAGGAATATGCCAAGTATTTTCTTGTATACTGTACTGTTCTGCTGTGTCATGTTTTGTATTTAACTGTGATGCTTTCCATTAAATAATTCCTATCAAGATAATGATCACAATAGAAATGTCTCCACTTTTCTCAGATTTTCAGCTATTCTGCCTGATGGTATTAGTGTTTTTTTGCAGAGTTGGTGCATTGAATCAAACTTTAAACTTTAGAGTACAGTATATGTTTTCTTCCCCAGTAAAGCCATCAGCATTCGCAAACGAAAGATCGATGACCAGAATGACAAACTCCAAGAAGTGAACAAAAAATTGAAAATAAAAAAAGAAAAACTGGAACAAGCAAAGGTATGTTAATGTAGTTTCATCTCACCTTCAGCTCTTCATTAACTCACAGACACTGGGTAGTTGCAATAGCAGTGTTCTTGTGTTAACTCTAGGCCTGTTTATGTTAAATTTACATTTTGAGGGAATCTTGGGTCCTAAAATTGTTGAAAGATTGGTAATTCTGAATTTCTGTAGGATATGTCATGGATAACCATTTGTCAATTTGGGCAGGTTGGTCGTGAGGAGGGTGAGGGTCGGGAGGAAATGCTGAGGCGGCTCTCACAGCTTGAAGATTCTCAAAATCAGTTGAATAAAGACATACAAAAGTACCGAGACTGTGACCCCGAGGTTCTTGCCCAGATGAAAGAAGGAAGTGTGGTAAGTACTCTATTGTCTTATGGTCATAGGTAAAAATCTATATAAATTAGTCCATATACAGCACCATTAATCTTAACTACTGGTATACTTGAAATAATTCTTCATTGTGGTGCACAGAATGTTATACTGTACATAGGATAATTATAGTATTGAGATATTTTTCTTTCACCAGTGCCAGAGCAGTTTCTAAAAAATGTTCCTTGATAGGGGAAAATTTTAAGTCCAGCTGTAGTCTATTATTAATCCCCATATAGGAATAAAGGTATACATAGTTAACTATGTATTATACTGTACAGGTTGCTCAAGCTGCTGCCAACCGTTGGACAGACAACATATGTGAAGTTAAGAGATGGGTGAAAAACAAATTTTCCATAAGTGAGGATGTACTGAACAAGACATTTGACATTCCAGAGGATCTAGATTACATATAGATGTAGAGTACCCAAGCTCAGTAAAGTTGATGTTGAAGCTGGTGGAAAGGATATTATTTTGAAATGTACAGAATACAGTTTATTTATGCATAATTTTTGTATCTTGTTTGCAAAATGGGTAGAGAGGATTAAATGTTTACTAAGTGCCTATGTAGAAAATATACAGAGGATAAAATTATTGTTGAAATCCTGTCAAAAATTCATCTGGGTGTTTTATGGCACTTGGATTGCAGTGTGATTGAATTGTTATTTTAGTTGTATACAGATAAGGAACATTATAATATTAAATTCTGTCATTGTATGGATTGATTACATTTGAAAATATAACCATTTGTGTATTGTTTCAATGAACCCTAAAAATGAGTTACTGATGTTGCCTTATTAGTGTCAACAATATAGATAATGGGGAAGAGTAAGTAGTGTACAGTGCAGTCTCTTACTCCCTCCTCACTGTCTCCTTCTGGCCCAACAATCTTCTCCCTTCCCTTCCTCTTTTAAGGGGGTATATATAGCACATTGTTTTGGGTGGTAAATCTGGAGAAATTATTCCTCCAAACTATTCCAGGTAACAGGATGCCATTATTTTTTTTCATTAACATCATAAACTGACTCTGAAGTAGTCTGTTTCATGTCACCTTTTGGGGGGTTCACCAAGATATTCCAATTCTGATATACCTGCCAGTACAACCATAGCCTCCTTTTTGGACCTTATGTTCCATTAGTAGTAGCAAGGCTGGTATAGAAAACTCTCAAGATTCTGTGTTTGATCCTAACCGTAAGTATGATATATCCCTGTACAATAAAAGACTTTGGAATTAAAGCATATCCCTGTACTGTACTGTAGAGACTTGGGGGAGCGGGGAAATACCACAACATATCCCTGTACACTAAGGGCCGATTCCACAGTCGATTTGTTACAGCCCGAACAAATACCATCCCGAACATGGTGAGACCCTTTACCAATAAGCCTTTCCGATTCCACAGTCGTCTGATCTTTGGTTTGCGAGCCAACAAACTTGGTGGCCGCGCAAACAAATCCCCGGAAGGGTTGGTACACCTGAATGGTGGATATTGGCCATATAACTATAACAAACTCACACCTAAATATGAACTGTCACATGTGAGCAGAAGAAACTTGGGAGAGAGAACACATGACGAGTTGACGACCACAATTTCTCCTGGTGACAAGGCTCCTGCTGCTCTAACTTATCAGCAGTTAATTTTCACTAAATAACATAAAACTTGAGAAATACTGATGTTAAATATATTTCAAATACATAAATAATGTTTTAATAATACATTTGTCTGCTGTCATAGCGGGTAATATGATTAAAAAGATCATACAAACTGTTGTTCTTGGACGTGTCTACACTAGTGTAAATTTGAGTTATAATTAGTTCCCTCTACTCAGTTCTAAGTACTTGTATAAGGTTATACCATAATAAATGTTTCACAGGCTTATCTATAATGAATTTGGAGTAACGTGTGGGAAGAACAATAGATGTAAAATAATGAAGTGCTGTGATACTTTTAGCCGAGTTGAAGCCAGTGTTGCCAGGTCTGCTTGACGAAATTTCCCCAACTTCAACATCGAATTTTCCCTTTTTACCTCAAAAATTTCCGGTTTACTCTTGAAGATAGTCGTATATTTCGTCTTGTAGAAATTTCTCCATTTATTTTTCAATAATCTTAATATAATTTCCCCATTGCTACCTCTAATTCTTCGTCTAGGGAAACTTTCCCATACTTGGCAACACTGGTTGAAGCGCAGCAGACGACAGACTTGAATTTACTGAGATCAGCAGGATTATCGTAAAAATAATACAATCTTGCTGTTTTTTCTTGTTTCTGGATGCCTTCTATAGAAAACAATGGACATGCATTATACAATGAAAAATAATCATTTGGTATGCAAATAATATAAATATTTTCAATAATATATAATTAGTTAGCTCGGTTGGGCAAGTATACCCTTCACCAAAGATCCATCACCAAAGTTCCAATAATGCTTATGATTTTGGTTGGATCCCGAACAAACTGGGTCCCGAAAAACGACTGTGGAATCGGACACGTTACCAAAGGTTTTCGTTTGTTGGCTCGCAAACAAATATTGACGACTGTGGAATCGGCCCTAAGAAACTTGGGGAAAATACCACAACATATCCCCATGCACTATTAGAGAGACTTGGGGAAAATACCACAACATATCCCCATACACTAAGAAACTTGGGGATCATACCACAACATATCCCCATACACACACTTAGAGACTTGGGGAAAATACCACAACATATCCCCATACACTATTATAGAGAGACTTGGGGAAAATACCACAACATATCCCTATATTGAGGAGACATGGTGTTCTTTTTGTTTGTTTATTGTTGCACAGGCTTGTTAATTAAATATCTCCATGTTTATTATTATGTCCATCAATCTAATTAATATTTTTCAACTGGCCCCCCCCCCCTCCTTCCCCCAGGCTGGTGTACTCATTGCTGTTCGAGTTGCCAATTTCTGTTTTTCATTTCATATTTGTGGCTGCTCAAAACCCAGTCTGTATGTATTAACTCTTTATCATTCTTCTTTGACCTTATCATTACTGAATTGACTGAATGGAAAGGTTAGGCTATTATTATTGTATTTTGTTTCACGGATTGTCAATAAAACTTTTAATTAAATCAGATTACACAAACAACCACGTGATTCGTAATACTGTGTAACTTGTGTAATTTGGTAAATATTGAATGAATTACCGTTATCGCGTACGCTTTTTCTACCTTCATTACCCACTTATTTATGCCATTAAAAGACTATTTTCTTCTATGGCATTTCCTCTGCAAATGCCCCATTTCCAAGATACAGTACCCCACCATACCTCATACGTACCCCATACGTTGTAGGGGAGTTTTGTAGCAGTGTTGCCAGATTCGGCTAGGTCCCAGTATTTTGCACCGGTCATTTTCTGTACTTTACCACGGTTATTTCCCGGTCGTTTGCCCTGGTTAGGTCCCGGTAGTCTGCCCAGGTTAGGTCCCGGTAGTCCGATGCGGTCTAGGTTAGGTTAGGTCAGGTCAGGTAAGGTCAGGCTAATTTCAAAATGCCCCATTTGAATATGCCCTATCTTGGAAATGGGGCATTTGTGGAGAAAATGCCATAGAAGAAAATAGTCTTAGAATGGTCTAAATAAGTAGGTAATGAAGGTAGAAAAACCGTACCCAATAACGGTAATTCATTCAATATTTACCGGATGGGGTATACTGGAAATGGGGTAAATGAGATGAAATACTATGGGACAATATACAGGGGATATATTTCTGAATTACACATGTGCGAGAAATTTTCACCGTGATATACATTCTTATGGTCAAATTTCTGTAAGGTTGTTGATATAGGTCTTACCTTGCACAACTCCCGGTAGTCTGTTAAAGTTAGGTCCTGGTAGTAAGTTAAGATTAGGTCCCGGTAGTCTGCCACGGTCCAGATTAGGTTAGGTCAGGTCAGGTCTGCCTAATTCTAAAGCAAACTAATACTATTTGAGCTGGCCAAAAATTGGAAAACCCAAGCCAACTTTTGCCAAATGCTGGGTGATGGGTTATGGCCAAAACAGGATATTCGCACAAAAAATGGATGTTAAAATACACATGAAAAGCAATAGGAAAAACTATGGTTAGTCTGAAAACCTCGCGCATGTGTAACTCGGAAAATTTATCAATTAATCTCGGTCAAATATCTAGACTGTAATGAATAATAGATAAAAACGGACTTAATACCAGTCAAATACTTTTCTTTCCCCCTTATCTATAATAAATAAAAAAGGAAAAGGAAACTAATCTCAGTCAAATTCTTTTCTTTCAGATCCCGTTGTAAAGTAAATTATGTTTCATGGAGTATTAAAAGACCCCTCCAAGACTGAAGAAGGGCGTCAAGAAAATATCAAGAAAGCAACAAAAGTAATGGTGGATGAGAAAAACCCTTGCTTAAAGGTTGGTTCAATATAATTTTTTGGTTTCTAATTAATGCATTGTACAGTTGCCGGCACTTATAACTGGTACATTCAAAGCTGTTAATCCTCTTCGTGTACCAGTTATAAGTGCTGGCAATTGTACCTTGACCATATTGTAATAAAATAAATGGGCATACAGTATTTTCTTTAAAGCCAAATTTTAGTCAATATAACTGCATTAATAGCATACAGGCCAATCCCCGAAGGAATGCTAAATCCTTGTACACTCGGATACCATAGTCTCTAGCCTACTTAGTCGAAGCCCGAGATCTGAATCAGGCGGTTTCTGGATGACAGCCCACCCAAATCATCACCGGGCTACACACATCTCGAACCAATGGAGGCTTTGGGTGGGCTGTCGTCCAGAAACCGCCTGCTTCAGATCTTGGGCCTTGACTCAGGTGGGCTAGAGACTATGGTACCGTATCCGAGTGTATTGTATTCGCTTCATAGGTTGTGCAACACAATACAATACCTTACTGTACTTTCCAGGAACAGAATCAGTCCTTCCATTGCTTGACTGAGAACAACTATAATCGTAACGCCTGCGCTGGATATTTTGAGAACTATAAGAGGTGTAAGGATTTCTGGGTTAGTACTGTACAGTGGTTGGTTGGACAGATGTGAAAACTAGACCCTTGATATTAAATGATTAATACTTGCTAGCATCTCCACAGCCATATTTTAGCAATCCTCTTCCCAAGTGCTGGGAAAGGAATAGTTACTTGTTATAGGAGTTGCATGATGTGACATAACTGACTATACAGATAGACATCAGACACCCACACTATTGTCACACATACATACCGTTAGTCTAATTTCACATTTACTTTATACCAGAATGAAGTCCGTGTGACGAGACGAAGGGAAGGCATACAACCTAACCTGCCACCAGCTGAAGAGAGAGAGCAGATCAAGCGTGATATCTTGAATAAGTCCCATTCAGAGACATAATGATCTCATAACCAACTTGTCTGTGATGGGTAAGGTATGGTGGAGTTCATGTTTTATCAGAAGAAGAGAGTATTATAGACTTGGGATTTTATGGACAATGGTTTCTTGACTTTTAATAAAATTGTAGACAGCTTCGGTATAAAAATATGTACAGTAGACCATTTAATCATTGCTCTTTTTGTTTAAAGTTTCTATTTGATTTTCATTCACTTTTCATAAAAGCTAAGGAAATAATTGTTTGGAACATGTATAGTCAGCTTTATGAACCAGAATAAATGCAGAAATTATTGTCCACAATTGTGTAAGATGTTTCTATGAAGTTGTAATGCAGTGTAGTTATTTTGTTTTTGGTTGTGTATACTCCACTTTATGTATTCACTATATTCAAGATTCTGTATGTCACCTGTGAATTTGTCTATATACAAAAATTCTATTCTCTTAAGAATAAGTTGAAAGAAATAGGGATGCAGTAATGCAAATTGGAAAAGATACCTTGGCTTTTATATCCCAAGTGAGACAACTTAGTTGTTTAAACTGGATATGGCGGGCTTCTTGCCAGGAAAATTCTTTACTTTTTAGCATGATATGCTAGATTTGGCCCAGAATGTCTGACAACACTAAGAATGTGGTGAAGAAACAAGTATATCATGACCTAGCAATTTTATTCCCTGTCCCCAGTGTACAGTGTATATTTACCCAGCTATTTTGCCTCTCCACCCTTGCAAAAACATCTTCTGGGCATCCCAGACCTGAAGAAACTGCTCATTCCCACATCCAGGACACCAGTGCTTACAGAATCATTTTATAGCAACTGTACACTGTACAACATGATCAATAATCAACATGATCTTTTGTGGGTGATTTTCCTTGCCATAGGTAATAAATTGTATGTATCCAGGATTTGTTATGAAAACTCCCTTAATGTACTGTGTAAATAATGGGGATCACTTTCTCTGGCATTTTTCTATCCCTTCTTTGGTGTTGGTTTTCTCTACTGTAATTACTTTACTATTACTGTAACAACAACTTGGAATGGCAATGTAGTTTTTGTTTGTTTCTTTTTTTTGTGTGTGGGTGTAATCTCTTGTGGGCAAATTAAAGGGCTACTGGTTCCTCCGAACTGTGTCAGAAAATATACTACCTCAGTGTTATTGATAGGGGATTGGTGTTGTGGTTGTGTGGTATACTTTGGCAATCAGTAAAGAGAGTACTGTATACCGATAAATCAGTGGTTAAAGAGGGGATAATACTGTGTGTGTGTGTTGTGGGCAGAACAAGGGATGGCATGAACTGATGCATCAAGGTGGGGGAAAATATACCCTGGAGTGTTCAGAGATTTGTTTGTGTTAGTGTCATGAGATCACTTGAATTTGGCCACATGCAAATAAACGTCCGTCACACTATCCCATTCCCTCACCGTATAACATTATGAAAAAAAAAAGGTGACAAGAAGGAGAGCTTCGCCATTGGCTGGCTGTTGGTCTCTGCGGTAGAATTGGGTGAAGATAATCGAGACTTCATTGGGATTGTCTGTTGTCAGCTGGTTGGTGGTCTACTGATTCATCCCAACTATGCTACAAAACAGATGTCTCACTTGTTAAATGAGCCCCTAGTCTGGTTTCTGGCATAGTTTGGAGGAATCAACAGCCTTCCTTCCAGTTCCTGAGGTGGGTTAGTCATATAAATAAAAAGGAGTGTGAAAACCAGACTAACTTGGTGAAGGAAAGTGAATGGTCTGAGAATCATGTGAAGGGACAAAGTTAGGAGATGTAAGAAAAGAGAGAGAGAGAGAGAGAGAGAGACCAAGAGCAGTTTGGCTACAGATTACTGTACCAGGGCTGGGCCATCTTAATTTATGGCTGGAAACAGAAGAAAAGAGGCAATAAAAAGAAAGGTATGAATGATGTATTAAAAGAAGATGACATTCCACTTGAGGTAAGTATATTTTCCTTCCAAATCTTTTTCTCTGTTTTTGTCGTTACAGCTCTCTCTTCTCCAAATAATGGATCTACAGGTACTGTACTAAGTAAACCAGTGTTGATAACATCCCTTATCTCATGTCAGGCTTTTCAAGGCCAGTAATGTTTTGCTCTTATATTAACTCTGGGGTATCATTATAAAAAAAAAACTTTTAAATTATGAAAATTTTAGTATGGTTGCAAATTTTAGTTACATAGCTAAGATTATAAAAGTTACTGTCATTAAACAGATATGTAGGTACAGTATCTATATAATCAGCTAATGAAACTGTGATTAATGTAGATAAGGGATTTATCTAATAGTTCTATGTTACGGTAAATCTTAAGCAGGGCTCTGAGTGATGTTTGTCTTGTGTCAAAATGTAGCTGTTTGCATTGAAATACAGTCATATGATATTTCTCCAAAGATTACTCTGTGTCTTATTTGGTAAAAATGGCATGAAATTTGATATGGCATTAATTCTAGAATAATTTGTGACACATTTTACAGTGATATTTGGTAGCTGACTATTGAGAACACAACTCTTCTTTAAAACCTGCTAACACAATGAATGGAAAACAAATTGTGTTAGGAGCTGTGGCCGTAGCAGTGGTGGCCTTCCTGACAATTAAAGTCTATCCCAACTTTCCAAGTGGACGGCTTGGTGTTCTCTTCTACTTCACAGCAAGGTATGTGAATGTGGTGTTTCTTGCTTTCATACTTGGAAACTATTTATGAAGTTTTGAAATGCAGTTTAAAGCAGTGTAATTTTCTCCCTACCCCTTGAGAAAAGGGAATGAGGTATAGATGATGATACAGTATTGTATTTTTGTTAGCTCATTTGTGGCATCAATACATTGTATGAACTAAGAATGTAGAGTGTGACATTGACAGTAAGGCAACAGCTGTTCAGGTGTACAACCTATTACAATAGTATTTAAGGCTTAGCTTACAGAGTGCATTGCACCTTAGATATTGTCACCCTCATAAACTAATGAACTAAGTCAGATTTCGTCAATTTTCAGATTTTTGTCTAAATCACATCTAAAAATGGGATGAAAATTATATTAGTATAAATAATGAAGGTGACAATATATAGTAGTCTCTTATATCTTTGTAAATTATTGAATGATGGGAGATGTTTCTTTATCATACAAAATAGTGTGGTGGTAATCTGAACCTGTTATAAGTTATAAGATATTCTATGAGTTTATTGAAAGGATTTCAAAACTTTGGATGATGGTAGTGCTAATTTCAGACACTGAAAAGTCTTCATGTGTTACCATAGTGAGAAAAAGGCAAATGTCATTACCAATTCTTTACTGTAAGGGTTACCTGTTTATACTGTACTACTGTAGTTATAATTGTGGAATGATTGTTCTATACAGAAATATTATACTGTACTGTATTTCAACCTAACATGAATTCTCGTAAGCAGATACACCTGTGCTAAAATATTAGTTCTCTTTTAGTTAATTCCATTTGTTATTTTGTAAAGACACTCTTCTCCATAATCCTAATCTCCTACCTCTCAGTTCCCATCATGAAAGACAAGAGTTCCAGGCCACAAAGGAAGGGATTATGACCCTTCCCCTTGACACCTCTACACCCATCAATGTTATCATCCACGGCTACACTGAGTCATCAATCAGACCTTGGGTTGTCAATCTCACGAATGGTAAGAATTCACTTTATTCACAGTGTTGATGTCCTAGCTTCCATCTTGGAGCACCCCATCATTTACAAGATTTAGTTAAAAATAAAAGTATTAACACCAAATGACATACAGTACTTTATTATTTTTGTATGATTAGTATGGTAATAGATGTTAAGGCATGTTTCTCATCTTGTATGTCATCTATCACAGCCCTTCTTTCCCGGGACCCATCAAGTGTTGTGATGCTGGTGGACTACTATGACCTGACCACCATCTCACGTCCCTACATGATGGAGAACGCTCGTAATATTGCTCAGTCAACTGCACATTTGCTTGACCTCCTGGTGAAGAACCGAGGAATTAAGTGAGAGGAACTTTTGTTTGGTATTATTGGCCTACAGTAATTGCTATGGTATGTCACATAGATGAAATGGCTGCAGATACTTGACTAATACCCTTATCTTTTTCATCTTTTCCCCCCATCAACTTCAAGTGATGGGGGAGGAATGAAGACTGTGAGATGCTATTTTTCAAATATTATTTTCAGATTTGAAAAATAATTTTGATCTGGAGTCATATTGCCATGTTTTTTACTTTAAGAAAAAAATGTTGATACAGGTAATATACTGTACAATATAATAAATGTAATACAAATTTCTGTTGTTTTTTTTTCAGACTGAGCAATATTCATGTAATGGGTTTCAGTCTAGGTGGTCGAATCAGCGGACTTGTAGGAGCCAGAGTGAAGACCGGGAAAATTGGTAGAATCACTGGTAAGGACACATCGTTTTGGATGTTATCATAATATGTCCCAGTCCTTTGTAATCAATGTTATAAACCCTCGTATACAGACATCCAGGACAGTAGTCACTCACTCACAAATAACTGAAGTTCCTACTTAGTATACTTTGCTATATACAGGACTGTGCACTTAGCCTTATCTAAACACTGTAATGGCCTTCAGAATGTATGGATAGGGTTTTCCTTCCTGGCTGGTTTTGGTAATGGATTGCTCAACTGCTATAGTAGTGAATGTATATTTCTTAAGAGTTTAGTATGTAATTTTAACATTCTGTTTTCAGGAATAGATGCATCATACCCCTGGCTTCCCCCAGTAACCAATGAGGAATATCTAGATGCGGAAGATGCCACTCTCGTAGTCAACTTGCGCACGTCCCTGATTGGTTCCCGCTCCCCTCCAGCTCATGTTGACTTTTATGCTAATGGAGGAACAGGTCAACCCGGCTGTCAGAAGTGGTATTATTTTGGACCAGGTGAGTGTGAAAAATTCTCATAATTAACCAGAACTCTTTTTGAGATGTTACACAACCTAAAAAACTACAGTATTTTTTTTACATTTTCTTATTAAGTGTTCATCTCGGTCTTTTTTCCAGTATCTCTTGGCTCCTCAACTGTCCCTCCTTTCCTTTCTGCTTGCTGTCCCTCCTATATCCTTCCTCTAGCTTTATATGGTTTGGGTTCAATAGACTAGCCCAAACATTCTCCCTCTCATACTCTCCTCTGTAGGATCTAACCTCCTTCACTTTGAAAAGCTAGTTGAATTGATTTACTTCTTATAGATAAAGATGGACAGATATTGATAGACAGATATTTAATGTGCTAGATACACTGTTCAGTTGAAGGGGATAACACACTTCTTGTATATGTTCCTCAGTGCAGGAGGTGTGCAACCATTACCTGTCTGTGAAGCTAATGACTGAGGCTGTGGAGAACTCGGATAAAATAATCTTTCCTGCCTGTAAGTGCTCCAACTGGGAGAGCTTCCAGAACAATACTTGTACCTGTGAAGTAATCAATCATTTTGGGCTAAATACAGATCCTAGGTAAGGTGCCTGCTGAGTGTATGGGTTGAATTTTTGTATAATAGAATTGTTAATGCATTTTTTTGAATGATAGCATATGGTATTTCATACTTTTATAATTGCTATTGAAATCAATTCATGGGTTATGTTGGTTAAAACTTGGATATGCTTTTGCAGTGTATTATTTCTTTTCAGAGACTTGAAGAGAGATATTTCCCCAAAGTTAGTAAAATTGTAATGAATATTTTACTTGCTTACAGTAATTACAGAATTGTTTTCTTTTCAGCATTCAAGGCAGCTTCTATTTTAGGACCAACATGGAACCTCCTTATTCCAGACCTCTTGACTAGGCAGCGGAGGGTTTGTTAATTAAGAGTATGTGAATGCAAGGGTGATTAATTGGTGGACAGGGAAATAAGGGTGATTTCACATTTGTGCTGGCAGTTTGTAGATGCCCAAATGGAAGGAAATTACTTATATTTCAACTTGTGAC
Source organism: Petrolisthes cinctipes (assembly GCA_033782935.1). Lineage (NCBI taxonomy): Eukaryota > Metazoa > Arthropoda > Malacostraca > Decapoda > Porcellanidae > Petrolisthes > Petrolisthes cinctipes. The sequence continues at coordinate 69,344 of JAWQEG010002230.1, read as the reverse complement.
AGAATTCTGGTGATTGAATGATGGAACTGTGTACTGTAGTTATGATTATTGAGAAATGTGATAGATGATCGAGGTGACTGTGTATACCATCGTGTGTGGTGATTATGAATGCCTGAAATGTTTGGTTGGGAAAAAATCAAACAAAGAACAGCAGCCATATAACTGAACCATACAATGTGAGAAGGGAAGTGTGTGGAAGTATATCAGTACCTGTAATTGTTTGGAGGTAATAATGCACAGTTTATGCACAGATGGCAAATTCAGTGGAAAGATGAAAGAAGCTGGTGACTGAAATTGAAAAGAATGTAAGATGATGCAATCAAGACTTAAGGGGGAATTTTGTGTTGGTAAATCTGGAGCAACTGAATCCTCCAGACTATTCCAAGCAACAGAACACCATTATTTTTGTTCATCTGGTCTTGGCATACTTTGGAGGAATCAAGACACTCCAATGAAACAAAAGTGAATTACCCCCTTAATGTTCTATTGGCCACAAGAATTCGTTGTTTACAATGGTTCATGATGTATGGATAATATAGGACCATAATATTGCAAGACATCATGATATTTCCATACAGTGCCTCCAGATTATTTCCTTTTACGAATTCATGTGACCAACCGTACAGTCTGCCAAAATTCTCTCTAGTCTGTAACTGAAAATGATTGATTGTCCCTCCTTATCTTAATTTTAGTACTGTAGTCAGTAACATTATGAACATCTTTAGGACATACAAAGAAAGAGATATAAAGATGTTAGTTTACAGGCATTATTCACAGAGGCCTTTACATCCATGAAAGTGATAATGAAAGAGAATGGTGTGCTGTAGGGACCATAACAGCATGAATTATTGTCTTTGTATATACTGTACTGTATTCACATATCTATTCTTATAGGGTTTTTGTATAAAGATAATAGTGTAGCTACAAAAATCACTTGAAATATAAGGGTGAGTAAATTGTATAACATTTTTTTAGTTTTCCTGAACATTTTATATACACGACTACAGGGTAACCACTTGTCAGCCTTGTTTAATGGCCATTTTATTCAGCATTCTCTTGCAATCCTTTTAGCATTTGTTTCTAAACTCCTTTAACTTTGGCTTTAGAGTTCAGGAGCAACTCAACTTTCTTCTCAGCTCCTGTGGTGAGAAGATTTCCAACATCATCACATTATTCATAATTGTTACAACATCATTTATATCCTCAGAATGAAGCCAGACACGTCCATTGTAACCAACAACAAGAGTAAAGTCAGTTTTCTTGCCAATGGTTTCCAAAAGAGTTATACTTGGATCAATTAGAAGACGTGCAACATGCAAGGGAACGTGAAACATGATTCCGTCCCGTGGCAGCGGTGCAATGCCCACAGACACTTTGGGGATATCAAGTGGTACAAATTCTGGTTCCCTGTAGTTATTTGTCGCAAACAACTGTCCGTATATTAAGTCTCCTAGATACAAATGCTGGATGTTCTTTTTAGAATAGTTTTCAAATATGAGATCGGTAATGGTTACAAATCCACTTGCTCCAATGTCAATTAAATAATTATAACCCAGCCTCCTTGTGATGACCCCTATGACAAATTCTCCGGCTTGTGGAATATAACGCTTGCAGTGGGAGTCAACGTAAAAAATGTATTTTTTGTTCTTGGAAGACATTTTGAGGCGGCCTGCTCTGGTGGCATTCACAGCTCCGTTTTTACAGCTCAGACCTGGACCAACGCAAATGGAATCCCAGTTGCTTTCCAGATCAGGGTGCTCAATCTTGTCCCCTGGTAACACTATTCCCAGCTCCTCCACCTGTTGGCCTTGTATCATTTGGCTCATGTTTCATTCATTTAGTTTTTACAGACATTTATTACCGTACACCTGAAATTTGTTACTGGTTAAAAAAAATGAACTTTGTCTCATTATGCCATCTTGTAGTTAAGCTGGAACTTCATAGAATTAAACACCAGTCCTTAACTTAAACACATTTCCCCTGACACCCAGGTCAAAGACTATGTGCCGCGACTGTACATAGTGGAGATATAAGTGGTGGTAGGTAGTGAAGATGTGATGGTAAGTAGTGGAGATGTGTGATGAGTAATTAATGACGTGTGGAGTGAGTGAAGATGAAAATGACAATAAATAATGAGGTAGATGGAAATAGAGAAGATGCGAAAGAAAGGGACATTTAACTTAAGGGGGAAGTTTTGTGTTTGTAATTCTGGAGCAACTGAATCCTCCAAACTATTCCAAGCAACAGAACACCATTATTTTTACCCCTCTGGTCCTGTTTCCTGGCATACTTTGGAGGAATCAAGGCACTCCAATGTAACAAAAAGGAATTACCACCTTAAGGGGATTGTCTACTTTTGGTTCATTGGAGTGTCTTGATTCCTCCAAACTTCCAAAAAGTATGCCAGGAAACAGAACCAGATGAACAAAAATAATGGTGGCCTGTTGCTTGGAATGGTTTGGAGGACTCATTTACTCCAGATTTAGTAATATCCATGATTGACATGAAAAAAAATTAGTCTGATATGTAGCACAACCGCACAAAGAGTTAAATAAAAATAAACTGTGTAAAGTAGTCCAAATTTATTAATAAGCTTAGTGGTGATTAAAAAAATTATATATTAGCACAAATATGAATAATATTAAAAAAAAAAAAAAATTAGGCTCGTAATACCCAAAGGCGGGAACGGGACAAATGTAAACAAACCAGTGGCAGGCAGGGGATTATTTAGTCTTTTATTTAATTCAATTGTATTACATTCTGAAGAGGAATATGAGAAATAAAGATGCCGCCTGTCCGTGTGAAGCATGTAATATCCTTTTCGTCTCAAGTAAGTGAAATAATTGTTATATAAATTGTGTTTTTTAGACTATAATAATAATATCCTTTTCGTCTCGAGTAAGTGAAATAATTGGGTAATTAACTATTCTATTGTCATTTTCTATTACCTATGTGTTCACCTTCTTTACCCACTAATTTATAACATTTTAAGACACTTTTCTTCTATGGCATTTTCTTCGGAAGTGTCGCATTTCCAAGATTCAAATTGGGCATTTTAAAATTAGCCTGACCTTACCTAAAGTTAACCTAACCTAAACTGCAGCAGACTACCGGGATTCAAAGTATACCACATGATGTATACTGAATTATTATTGTATACTGTATAAAGGTTAAGACTGGAAGGATGTTACTGCTGCCGATTTGTAGAAGCAAGATAGGATTAGGTCACTTCATGTCAGGTTAGATTAGGCCATGTCATTCTGTGTGACATACAACAACAACAACTTTATAGCATTTTCTAATGGCTTTACTACATTACTATTGACACGATTTGTTCCATAATGATATCTCTAACTCCCGCCTTCAAATCTGACTCTCTGTGGGTGGATTCAGTTTATTGTGAGAGGGAGAGGTAATTACTGTAATACTGTAGGTAAATATGAGGTTTAGAAGATAAATCTCTTAAGATATCATATAAGCTTAATTCTTGGAGCTTAAACATCACCTTGAGAGAATGGAGGACCTACAATGGTAGTCAGTAATGTTTTGATAGTTGCTCCTCGGATTTCCTCGTCCTAAATTTATGCGTGTTTTCTCCTTGTCAGGACCCGAAGCACACTGTGGAGGACCTGGTGAAAGGACGCGGGTCATGGCTGGGTCAGGTAGCAGACAAGACAAGTCGACTACAAGCTGACCTGCAACTGGGCTGGGCAACCACCATTTCCTACATAGATGTTGGTAAGGTTGTTTATATAGGTTCAGGTGATACTGTATCGGAACATGAATTATTATGAGTAATTATGATCTCTGAGACTCTAAATTAGCTCTTTTCCTGAGCTTTCACCTGAAATTCCTCTTCTCAATGCCTATTTTTTGGATTTGCAATAATATTTCCTTGTCAGTCAGTCGGTCAGCCTATCAGACCTGTTTCTTCTCTCTTCTTTTCATTTTAAACTAATTCCGAGTCCCTTTCTCTTTTGATATAAGTACTGTACCTTGCTGGTGTGTACTTTACTGTATATTTCCACTTCTCTTTGGCCAGGCAATGCAGGGAGTGTGATGGTGAGTGTGGAAGTAGGACGGTCAAGCTGGCCAACCTCACAGCCACTGGTTACCATACTCCCAGCAGCCTCCTTGGTCTCACCTGAGGAGTGGCGGGCAGGCAAGAACAGGAACAGTGTTCGTATGTTCAAGCCAGGTGCGTGTGTGTCAACATATATAATCACCAGTAGTTATTACCTTCATAACTATTCCCATCCTTATCAATCATCATCTTCAATATCATCATCATCATTATGCCATTTATATTGTCTTTTAGCCATTCAGGGTTTCATATACAGTAATGTTTTATATTTATTTTCAAAAATATAATCCATAGAACTTTCATTCTTCCTCATTTAAGCTTTTCTATGTTTAGTTATTATATCCTGCAATATAATATACTTTAGCTACTGTACTGTATTGCCAGGAACGGCTATTGTATTCATCCATTCATTCCACCACCAGACGACTTGGATAAAGAGGCACGAGGTGAAAAATGGGACAAAGTGAGGATAATATGCCTTCAACCATTCCGCAAAGATGGACAATTCGGTCTTTCTCTCTTCCGCCTCCATACTAGTACTGAGGTAAAATGACCTGACCATGGATAATTTTCATCTAAAGTTGTTGCATTAGGTAGCTAGGCTAATATATAAATAAGGAAATAGAAACCAAGTATTAAAAGTACATGTAATAAGCAATAGTATTTCATAATAATTCTTTGTCAGTTAATTGAGGTAGCCTATCTGTTGCTTTACAAGGCTGTGTGTGAACATCGGTGAGGCAATGAAAAGGTAAATATTTATCTTTGTTTTTCCAGGTTAACAAAGAAGCTTCACCTAACATTGTCATTGATTTTGTGGAGGAACCCAGCGGAGGTGACTCCAAGAGGGAGACGCTTGTGGCCAAAATGAATCTTCCCATCCTCAAGAAGAACACAATTTCACAAAAGTAAGATAGAATTTCACCTACAACAAAGTGCAATTTGTAATTTGCCTGAATTCATTGTTGATAATACCACTGCCAACAATTACCCTTACCAACACAGAAGCCTCTACCATAGACCCCTGCTAACCACTGTCACTCCCACACAGGATTGGTTGGCTTGAGAAGCGTGTAGTGGGCAAAGGTGTGGACCAGGAGAACACTTGTCCAACTGCTGCCAACCCCTTCACCTCACCTGTGTCTCGTGCTGCTCGGCTCCTCTCAATGGCTGCTCCCATTAGTTAGTTAACCCTATTTTATATTTCATTTTTTCTCTTTCTAAGCTTATTCCTGACATATCTCTCTTAATCTCAGCTCTGTCAGTGTACAGTATACTAAAATGTCATAGTACCAAATGCTATGGCCGGATACTTCATTGGCATTATTGTATGTGCACAAAATGAATATTGTCTGATCTTCTACAGCAAGCATGGAGGACAGTGTCATACATAACCAGGACTTGGAGCAAGAGGCCATTGAGTTCCTTATCTCCCTCAACCTCACCATCAATGATATATATTCCCTCAAAGTCATAGGTGAGACCCCATGCCTCTGTTTGTGTTCATGTTTGTGTGTCTGGGGAACTAAGGCACAATAGCATGTACTTGTAATGTGTATACTGAAATAGAACATTAACTTGGCACTTTGAAATTTAAAGGTTGAGATTCTGAATAATAAACTACACCACAAAAATAATTATATTTATAGAGTTGGTGATATTGAAACAAAAAATAATGTAAAAAATCCATTTAAATAAAACTTATATCCATCTTGTATTACAGAGGTTCGTCAGAACTTTGAAAAAAAGCGGAAAAAGGAGTTGGAGTTAAATGAGAAAAGGGTTTTCAAAGAAATTGCTCTAGACTATGCCAAGAGGAGGTTGGATATCCTTGAGAGTGAAGAGGAAAGGAAGGAGCAAAGTAATGAGTATGTGAGGAAGCAGAAGACACCTAGAACACAGCCAGGCAAAGTGAAAAAAGAAGCAGCTCACTTTAGTTCACGTTCAGCCACTGTATCAAGGAGTGTGGAGATCATTGAGGTTGAAGACGTGAGTAAGAAGCCACGTAACCAGCAGTACTTTAGACAACAGCAGAGTTCACCCAGAAACCACCCAGTTAAAAGGAAGCAAGATACATCTCACTTTACTATTGGGGATGACTTTGACAGCTTTGAAGCAGCCAAGAGAGCCAGTGTTGGTGCTTCCAAGACCCCCAAAGCAAAGGCTAAAGAGACATTAGAGGGAACACCACCACCAAGTTCACAGAGACAAGGGAGGTTCACCTTCAGGCGGATTGAGACTCAAACATCCTCACCTGGCCAGAGGAGTAGTATGGGGAAGTCTCCAGCAAAGATCAGTGAGGGAAGATTGAAGCTGAGACGAGGGGATGATCTCTCTGAGCCACTCTCCTCCACATCACGGAACAACATTGCCCTAACTGATTCCAAAGTGGTCTCTCCTAGGGTGTCTCGGAATGTTGATGAGAAAAGGAAAACTCCAAGATCAGCAGGCAAGAATAAAACTCCTTCCCCAAGCCAGCAGTCAAATCTAGATATTTGGATCACCTCAAGGGCCAAGAGAATAAAAGGGAACAAACCCTTTACATATTCCAATAAATTAGGGAGAGATGCAGTAGCCACAAGCACAGATATAGTCACATCCGATGAAGACCTCATTTGCGTCAGCGAGGATGATGATGTAGAACCCACTCCAGCCTGTGATAATGACACTCGAGTTGATTTCTTGAAGGAACTCTTATCACTTAAGGCCATCAAACCAAGTAATCAGGAGAAAGAGACCAGCCATACAGATACCCACTCACCTTCCCACACTCCAGAACAGCCAGCCAATGGGGACTCAGGATATTGCCTCAATTCCGTGCCTGTGGATAAGTACGGTTTGACCAGGAGAATGGCCTTGAGGGTGGAGCAGCAGGAGGACTCAGGCTCAGACACCACTTTGTCTGGGAACAAGGAACTGCAGCCAGACACCATGGTGGAGTGTCCTTTGTGTCTGGGTGTGTTGACTTCTATGTGAAGGTTTTACATTTCTTTTTACAGTGATATGGTGTGTATTTAAAGTACATTATATAATGAGTTTTATTTTACACATGGCAGTACTGCGTGGTGTTATAAATGCAAGTGAACTAAACACAATATAAAATAATCTCTCTGTTGCTCATAAAATAACTTTAAATTCTCCTCCACTTTTTAGGATTCTTCCGTGCCTCACAAATTGAAAATCATGCAGCAGAGTGTAGTGCAGATGTCCCTACTGAAGAGGCCCAGACACAGGTGAGTGAGATGTTGCTGGTTTTGTTGTTCCACATTTTAATTGCTAAAGTTTTCAATGTCATTTAAAGATTAAACCCACAAGTTTATACCCATAACTTTTTCTCCACCAGATAGCTCCCATAGTTCACAGTGAATAGATACAGCTGAATTTATAAGATGACTGTGGTTGTCAAGGATGTAGCAGCGGTGAGAAGAGAAAGGTTGAGGTCATTGCAATAGTTTTATCACATGTTACAGTTTTGCAACTAATAAAGGTCAAAATAGTAAAAAGAAAGAAACCTGCTTCATGTTTTGTACTTGTGGTTTTCCAGGGGCAAGGGCTGGTGGAGGAGGAGATGACAGAATGCCCAGTGTGTGGAAAGAGGGTGGAGCAGGTGGGCTTGGAGGATCACGCCATCCACTGCGCCACCACTTTGTTTGGCTGATGTCATGGCCATTAAGTGCTTCATTCCTCTCTATGTCACATGAGCCATATAACAAAAGTGTGCAAGGTATCATAACTGACTCTCTTATTGTTAGTGTAACCCTATTTTAGTATTTAAACCTGGTACAGTCAGAAACAAGAGTTTTGTGTCAGGCACCCTTTATTAACTCTAATAAGATCTACAGTTTTCTGTTAATTATATTAACACACTGAGTCAACACTTTGAACAACTTTTACCTTTAAAATGTCTGAGTCAGTGTTTCAAGTAAATTATCACAGCTTTGTCTTCTGTTTAAAACAACTGTTGACTGCTTTATCTCTTCTTTTTTTTTATCTAATATCAGATGATTTTACTTGTTGCAGAGAAAAACCCCTAGCTTCAAAAGTTTCAACAATATATCCATTAACCTCTAAACATTCTGCTGGCATTTTCTACACAATGCATAGTGGAATCAAATAAAATACCATCCATCACAGGAGAACCCCTGTTATCCAAAGGATAATCGTGGGATCATGTAAATACATGAGACTCAGGCGAAAGTGATCACTGATTCCTGGAGAGGGACAAACATCTTCCACCTGCACAACTGTACAGGAAACTCTATATATGTAAATTAATTTCTTATGTGCAGTACAAATATTCACTCTAGATACAGTACTGTCACATATCTGATTATCACTCATCTTCATTATCCTTTATTTGTCCACCTTTATCTTCATCCATCATCATCATTGTGATATCATTGTCATTATTATTAGCCTTACTTTAACCTACTATAGCTTTTGATCATTCTGTGTATATATTTTCTTTTTTCTGTAGCCAGATTGTTTTGTTTTTTTATCGATCTCGATCTTGATAGCCTACATGAGCAAGAATGCATAGTTGAAGAATGTTCCAAGTACAATCCTGCACTGAATTCTGACACAAAAGTTAACCCTGTCCATTTGAGACCAGTTGATCACAGACTCTCCAGTAGTGAGTCCATCAACTAGGAACAATTGAATTGACTTGTATCCCATTTTCAGAGTCCAGAGTTTAGTGTGGTTGTAACAGAATTTTCTCCCCCTGTATGTATGTTGTGTGTTGTAATAAAACCTAAGAAATATGGTACTGTATATAGAACTGACCTTCCATGTATTTCTCACATCAGTTACTGTACGGTATTGTACCAGATTACCTCCCTTGTTAATTCTCACCTTCAGGGAGTAATGGAAACTGGTGGAGTGGCAGAATGCTTACTGTCTGCAATGATATACAGATAATGTAATTTAATTCCATTTGAGCTAGACCATAGAAATCATGTACTGTAGCTCATTATTTAGTGACAGGAGAGTACCACCCTTTCCCACCGGTTTATGAAAATCCTGGATGTAATGCTTATGTTATGTGTGAGGATTTGAGAGGATGATAAGAAATGTGGCTGGTGTTTTAATGTGAGCAGAGTGTGAGGAATGTAAATATGGTTAAAGATAAACCTTGTAGTGTGAATTGAGTGGTTTATTCAAGAGTTTTTTCTGAGAAGAAAGTATATAATGTGTTTTGGTTATTCTTGTATTTTGTCATGAATGTAAAAGTACTCGGTATGATGGCTGCATAATACACGATTTTTCACAGTAGCTCTCTTTCCTTATTCACCCTAAAAAAGTATATTAGTGGTTAATTTAAATATAAGCCTTTTAAGGTTACACAAGGATTGGAAAGTCAAAGACGGATAAGTTTACCATATGTAAATATTGGTACAGTATTGTAGGACTGCAGTGAGAGAATTTTTTAAATGAGAAATCTGTAATGTGCATATGCCTCTTGCCATCTTTACATGAAGAATATCAATGCAAGTGAAATGATCATAAGCGATAACAAAAATAATGCTCTTAGTTTCCAACGGGAAACTGTCATTACTACATAATGGCTGCTTTCCGACGGGCGAATCTGAATGTAGGCCAATAGTTTGACCACAACGTACAGTAGTTTACATCTTCTTTTAATGTACGAATAAGCTATATGTCAGTCATCTGTAACTGATGAAAAGTTGATATAATTCTTATTATTGTGTTAATCAAATATTACTTGTTGTTTTAATGGACATTAACTAGTTGATGAAGGACCATAACCTTTTTGTGATCCCGTTTAACTTACGGACAACATACGTAAGTCGTGATCAGTGACGTCATCGTCAAGGCCGAGAATAATCGGAGAAAGCTGACACGGAATATATCTTTCGCTTTTATTACGCTCTCCTTCTCTCTGGTAGGTTGATTTTGCATTCTCTTTCAACCAATTGGCGTGTTTGAATGGTCGAGTTAGATGAATACAGCTTATGGTAGTGTAGTTTGGGAGTAAAAAGGGTGGAAAGATGGAGGTTGGAGTGGGAGGTCCTTAGCGGTGATTGGCTGGCGTGCACCTCGAGCTGCTCCTCCACCAATGAGGACCAGGCGACTCTTGGTTCCTTTCACCCAGCGCCATATTAAGTGACACCTGCGGCCCATAACATCATTATCTTACCTTCAGACACCGCTGTGGGTTATTACACGTGATAGTTGTAATAGTGTGAGTGTATTTGGCAGCTTGGTTCTCCCTCCCCTGACTCTTGGCACCTCAGTCTCGGGTCACGGATCAAAGCCTCAAGTAGGACACAGTTCAAGGATAAGGAAAGTTGAAAAGGTGTGAGACCCAAGATGAGGCAAGAGTACCCAGGGTGGTTGTGGAGGTCCCAGCTGGTGTGGTGGTGTTTTGTGGTGCAAGCAGCAGCAGTACTATGACACTATAGACCCTAAAGCTGGGATGTGCCAAAGGTTGTGATTGTGTTCTAATAAGGTAGTGTGTAGTGAAGGGCTCCTGTAGCATCATGGAGGAACAGGGAACAGAGAGATCCTCATCACCCTCAGGTAGTGAAGAAGTGGACAGTGATGGTGATAGTAAGCACGGTGATGGTGTGGAGAACGGCAAGGATTCCGATGATGAGAACGAGGAGAATGGAAAAGCCAACGAATCTCAGTCCGAAGACAGTGATGACAGTGGGGAGGAGGAGGAGGAGGAGGAGGGCTCAGATAATTCTGCAAAGTCCAGTGAAAATTCCAAGTCAGAACCAGGCAACAAGCACAACTATACAAAAGACAATGATGGTATGGCAGACGAGTCTTACGGAGGATATGAGATGGATGGAGAGTGCTACCCATTGGCTGATCTGCCGTTAGAGGTAATTACCACCGTTGAACCCACCATAGTTGCATACCCTGTGTTGAAGAACATGTCCAATGGAGTACTAACACATCGCAATATATTCACTGAGTTTGAGCGCTCAGTGCTGGTGAACATTATCAACAAATACCGCGACATTGTGGACACCAGAAGCCGCACTCGAGAGATCTACCTGGAGAAGCAGAGTGTGTGGCAGCAGATTGTGGAGGAATACAATGGGACAGAGAACATCATGGTGAGGACAGAGAAGGAACTGCGCAAGTGCTGGGACAACATGAAGTACCGGGCCAAGCAGGCAGAGAAGGTGGTGAAGGAGGAGGTCAAGTTGGAGGACGATGGGGTTGACATCAAGATGGAGCCACCTGAACACAACTTCAATAACTTCACCTCGGGTGAGTTGCTCTTGCTTATTATTTTTATCCTTGAATAACTAAGTACGGTAACAATAGGTACTGTACTGGTATCTGCCCTGATTGCTGTACATCAGCATGTGGAAAAGTTAACCTTCCTTGGATGAGTTTTTTATATAATTTTCAATCAAATTGAATTTTGACAAAATGTGGTAGTACCTTGGTGTTATATTCAGTAAATTTATATTTAGAAGAAACACTGTTACGTGCTTTAAATCTGTACCAGTCATCCACCGTGGCATTACAACTTTGAATTATGAAAATTCAGACAGCTGTAGGTTTGTGTTACAGCTTTGTCAACAGAATGTTGATCTTAAAACCTATAGTATGATATTTAAAAAAAACATTACTACAGTTGAATCTGCATAAGTATCAGCCCCGTTTGATATAGATTTATTGTATTGATTTCTATAACTGGTTGGGAAGTATTTGGCAAAATATTAAGAATGTATCATACTATAGCTACATTTTCCCATTTAGTATGGCATGTTATACTCTAGTCTGAGGAAATGTTGATTGAGCTTAAGACTTTAGTTAGCTAGACTTTATGCATGGCATAACTAGAGTAGATATTATGAAATGAGTATTCTCTTTTCATAAGAATACTGTACCAGTATTCTTAACTAGGATAAAGTTTAGTATGGTATTACAGAAGTCACAGTTGCCATTTGTCATATAATGTATTCATGTTGTGTTACCAGTACCATACCATGTTCATGTCAGCATTGTTCTAGTACTGTAATTATAATCTGTGCCTCTGCCTAACTCTTGTAATGTAGTGACTCATAGCACCTGCCTCCAGCCTTGACCTTCACTTCCTCTCACTGATCATTTCTAGTGGTATGGCTGAAGGTCAAGCTCTCTCTCTCTCTCTCATTTTTTTTCTCCAGGTTCTCTTTTCAATGTTTTTTTCCTTTTTCTTTTTCTTTGGGAAATAATGTCCAGAAATAGTTCTGATTTTACATTTTGTTTAACCTACATTGGCCAAATGAAGGTCATGTACTGTATCAAATTGCATCATGTCTGATCTGTCTCATCGCTTACTGGGAACTGTTTAAATGTTCAATTACTGTATCAATAGAATTATAAATCTGATTCTTATGATGTAGTTACATTAAGTTTTTCACATTCTTTCAGTAGAAATGAAGATTAGAAAAATTAAATTACTGATTTTTTGCACCAGGGTACTGTACGTCAATAATTTAGTTTCCCTAGGCCATAGTGTGGGGCAAACAGTGGTACAGCCGGCAGTATAAATTCACGTCCATCTCATGTACCATTTAATGCTAATATGACTGGATAGTTGTATTTTGAACCAGTTTCTATTCTAACAACATATGTAATTTACCATATGAAAAGTATATCTGTCATTTTCGCATTCAAATTGTGTTACAACATCCTAATAGCTCATATATACGCAGGTGGAAATGAAGCAAACTTATGCTGCCGACCCAGTTATATTTCTCAGAATTCAAGCATACGAATGGTTTCCAGTGTTCAAAGTTAAAGAATATGATGCCTTCATTTTGATACAGTGCAGTACAGTGCATCTTCTTGTTTAATTAAGAGGATTTATATACAGTACAGTAAAGTATTTTTATCTGTATATTCCTGTTGTTAGAGTTTTGGTGTTAATGTTGTATAAAGATTTAATACTATATTTGTATCCTTTGGCAGAATATGAAGGCGGAGGTGGAGGTGAGGAGAGCAGCTGGTCAGGACAAGTAGGTGAAGGGGCCCTAGAAGAGGAACGGGAGCCGGCCCTCAAAAGGGCCCGTCAGGAGTCTCCCAAGCTCTCCAGCCTTCTCCTGGCTGGACCTCACAAACGTTCACCCTCTAAGAAGTCTGGTTTGGGGAAAAGTGTGACAGGAACATCTCACAAGAGTAGTAATGTGGTCCCTGGGCACTATTCTTTACTTGAAGGCAACAAGACACATCATGTGAAGAAGAAATCCCAACCTATGACTATGCTTAACATGGCTGCCTTGTCAGAGATTCCAATTTTACCTAAAGGATTGGCTTCATGTCTCTCAATTACCAATATCCCTAATCCAGTGAGTGCGGCCAGCCAAGGACGCAGCTCTGTGTCACCTAGCAGTCCACCCATCTCAACTGCCATGAAACCCATGCCCAGTTTGAAGAAAATGGTGTTGGGAAAGCAGCAGTCCTCAGGGAGTAAAAATTCCAACTTGCGAAACTCAAAGAAATCAAATGGGTTGTCATCCAAGTCCCGAGGCCATAGGTCCTCTTACCACAACTCTCTGGGTGCAGACCAGAGCCTCACCCCTCGTGCCATCTCACCAACTCCAGTTGAGGTAGAGAGTGAGAGGATAGACCAGGCAATGGAACACTCTCTAAATGCCAGGTTAGCCACACAACGGCTGGAACTGGAGAGAAAGGAGCATGAACTTCGGATGAAGCTTCTAGAAAAGGAGTTACAAGCACACACCCACCAGTCCCAATACTGGTCCCTGAAACTCAAGCTGCTGAGGGCAGGGCGGGAAACTGTTACACTAGGTATCTCCCCGGCCACCAATGGTGATATTGATTAGCACCGTCAGTGATCTAGGCTAGGGGGTGGGAGGAGGTAAATACTGTAGGTTGTGAGTTTGTGATGTTTATGATGAAAGTGATTTTATAGGATAACTATATGTGTATCCAATGCTCAGTCTGAAATCTACGAGGTTGTATTTATTGAGGTTGTAGTGAGTGGTGTACATAGTGAGTCAGTGTTGTATATTTCTGGATTATAATATATGTTTTTGAGCTTTGAAATTGAATTAGCTGTTATAAACTTGAAAAGGTAGTTCTCATGAAGTTGAAAAATAATCTTTGAACAGTACTGTAGAATTTATGTACAGTACCTTTATGAGGCTATGGGAAGGTAAAGGTTGCTTGGTAATATGCTAACAAGTTGTATGTGTATGAGGTTACAAGTTTGTAACTAGACATTGTCTCCATTTAGAATTATCTGACACAGCACTACACTTCATCAAGCAATCATTGCTAGAAATAGTTGAGTATTGTGTCAGGTAATTCAAAAGTGAAATGTGGATAAAAAATTTATATTTTGATTCCGCAGTTTAGTGCGGTATGGTAACTTACTCTTTGTAATAGTGACTAATCATGTTGGTTTGTTGAATGTGTCATGTGATTTTTCTTATGGCACAATATTTTCATTATGTGAATCTTACTAAATGTTTACTTGGTTGTGATAGAAATTTAAAAGACAACAAAAATTTATTGTTATTAGTATTTATTTGCTTAAGAATTAGACCATATTCACTAATGTGTATGTTCATGTCTCTAGGTCTGTTGATTGGGTTGTTCTTCTGTTTTCTTGCTGATCTTTGCTTCTTGTTGTGTCTTCTTGTTTGAACATTGCTATAATATTTTAGAATCTTGAAATATATATAATGCTGACAGCTGGGACTCAACAATTACATACTTAGCTGTGCATCACAAGGTTGGATATGATTTTATAGTGCTCAACTTGGCATGGTTTAAATACCCTCTCTCAATTTTTTTCACTTTCTTTTTATTCTTTAAGAATTGCCAGGTAATTATTTTGAACATCATGGATTTTTAAATGTTCTGGAAGGGAATGCTTCTTGGTTGAAGAGGTTAAGCCATACAGTAATATCACAAGTGTATTAAAACCAATTGGTACATCAGAAGACAGTTCAGAGTGTCTCCTTGTGTATCAGATGGCATTAGTATTCTGTTAGTTGTCATTAGTATCTTTGACTTAGTTTTACCTAACCACCTTATATGCATCATAGGACAGTTCAGTTTGATATGGGTGTAGATTGATATAAACTGATAGAAATTAATAATTACAGATAGAGTTCATGATAAATCTTTGTCAAGAAAGTATCCCTTCAACTTACCGAGATGCCCATATTATAAGATTGTGAAGACTACTGCCAGGTGCTGTTAAAGATGACCACACATTCTGAAGCTGTCGTGGAGTGACTCATATGGTGCTGTTTACACTTTGGAAGTGTGTGAGAATGGGTTTGTTGGTGAAGGTCTTCACTTTTGTATGTGTCTCCAGGTTGCCACTCATTATACTGAACATAGTCACCGTCCAGAGAAAGGCAAGAGAAGCTATTAGTAGGCAAAACTGATGTGCAGGATAAATAAGCCTGGAGTTCTTCTGCCTTGAACAACCCTGGTAGGGATTATCCACTTCATATTTGGAGGACATCTAAGCTAAGATTAGGGTAAGGCCGGATATTGGAGACACTGTGATGGTTGAGTTCAAATACCTCATTACCCAGCTATTGAAATGGTGTTGGTGGTGGTCACTCAATGCTACTTTAACAATGGCTGCAGTGTTCCAGATAATGGAGACTGGGGTGAGGATAGCAAAGGATCTTTTCTGTACAGTTCTGCCCATGAATTTGTGATACATCCCAGGTGGGTGAGGTTTTACTTATTTATTTTAGTACCGGTATTGACCATCACCCAATTCGTGATTATATATTCACCCCACATTGCTGATTTATTGCCTCAGTAATTCCTGCTGGGTAGTTAGATAAAAGCTTCTCGTTAGAGTTGAGCATCTTCCACCTGACATGTATCACTGTACTAATTCATATGTGAAACTTTACTTTCTCATAGAATGTATATAAGGAAGGAATGTATAGGGATTTGGTATGTCTATGATGCATTTATAAAGGATTGTTTTGCTTCACATTTCTCCATGGTTAACTATATATACTGACTTAAAGATTAACATGTTAGATCTCACTATTTATTATTCAATGCTAATTTAAAGAGAAACTTGTGTTTTATATTAGAGAAGTGATGATGAGTTATCTCTTATGTTTCCAATGCCAAAATACAGTATTTAGAGTAGAATATGGGGCTCCAAGGGTTGAAGGTATCTGGGCGTATTAACACATTCTCCTGTGTTGACGCTGTTTTGTCGGGGTCGTCTAGTCCTGTGCTTGATGGATGGTGGTAGTGGAGGTCCCTGGTGCTGCTGAGATCGTAGGGGGCTCGGTACATACACAAGCATCCATCATAAGGGACGTTCTGTGCTGAGTGAGCTGGGAAAAGTATAGCCAGTCTTGGTCATGAAGTAGTCCCTAGCCATAATTTGGAAATAGGAAGTTATGAGTTCTTCAGATCATGCCAGGAAATGAACTACGTATACAGAGGTACAGGCCTAGAAAGTTGTAGCCAAATTATCCTTTGTCTCTCAGTTTATTGTCTCGTGAGTTCTAGGCTCTGTGGGGCTCATTCACCAAGTACTGTCAGCTCAGATAAAGTAACGTCTGTACAGAGTGTTCAGTTTACTGGTTTACTAGGTCAACATTGTGCAGGAAGTTATTAAGGTGCTGTCTATAAACTACTGTATGCTAGTGCTATGTCAGTGCTTACTCCATTAGTACTTCAGTACACATGTATTGAAAGGTTACCAAGTTATGTACTGAGACTGTATGCAAAGTGCTGTCAAATGGTTTCGTCGTCATTAATGTCCAGGTTGAGTGTGCCAGCACTTATAAATGTTTTCTTGATCTCTCACAATAGCAGAAAACTAGGATAATTTTAGAAGTGATATTTTAGTTTTGTACTGATTAACAGATGTATTAGATAAAAATACCTACATTAGAAGAACTTGTTTGAGTTAGGTACAGAACTGTCTTACTCTAAATTTCTTTGATTATCCTGCCAGCCATATGGTACTTCTTTTCCCTATTCAGGGATTGAAACTTTTACTCTTGTCTGATGCAGCTTCATGATAAGTTACCCAAACCCGTTACAAGGAATGGTAGTAACACAATTCATTCAACTCTCTTAATATTATATGAATTAGATTTGTGCAAGTTTATAGTACATTTGTTTCAGCGATGAGAGATGAATGGAAGCATAGAAAATTGCAGTCTGATATATTAAAACTGAAGTATGATTTGAATAGGCTGGACACACTTTGAAGGAGTAGAGTTGTCAAGTGCCTTCTGAAAGGGTCCTGGTTCAGAATTTATGGCAAAGGACTCTAAAGTACAAAAACAAAAAGATGTAGAACATATTTAGCAATCCCACAACAGTGTTGTAGCTGTAGCTAGAAGGTATTCTGTATATCAATCACCCTCAGTCACAATAAGGGAATATACCTTTTCAATGTAGTGGTATGTTCCTCCCATGTCTTTAATTTCATGTGAATTTCTCAGTGTGATGTTGTGAGGCTTCTGATTGACATTTCACACGGGATCATTAGAGTGTCTTGCCTTTTCAGAAGGTTGGAAGTGCCATGTCATTTAGACATTGTTTTGCAATTATGATGATAATAATTATTATTATCATGACACACATACACACACACAAATGAATTTTCAGTTGCTTTACTGCATATGTGAGTTACCTCACAGCCACACTATCTCGACTCACCTCTCTCAAAATTCCTGTCCTTTATCCATCATACCATGCCACTCAACCACCCATTTACTCTTTGAAGTGGTACCCAGTGGCCAGTACCATAGTAAAAATATTCTGTACATCTTTCCTCCCACATAACCAGTACATGAAATTCTGCCTCTTTGTTTTTGAATAGCTACAGTAATTACACTCAGAAAATACCTAATCTGCAAGTATGATGGGAAGTTGAAGGTAGAGGTAACCAAGAGAATAGAAGAGATTTTAGCCTCACTTGTCATGTTTTATGGGATGTATGTGTGTTTTTTATATTGTAATGGTAATGCATAATATAATTTTGTTTGAGTATCTTGTAAATGTAATAACGTCACCAAGTTTGTGATGACTCGGTGTACTCCAGGTTACCATTGCTAGGCACTTAAGCTCCCTTTTGTGTATTTATTGAGTTCTCCTCGTCATTTACAGTACTGGTGTATAGTGTTATGAGTGCTGTCGAAAAAGCAAAGATTCCTCATAGTTTACTGCAATGGTAGTATGCTGGTTTTGGTTGCTTACGCTGTCAAGTTGTGACACATATATTTTGCGACAGGATCAGCACCAGGGTTGGCAACAGTGGTGTACAGTATCCTGCAGTTGAAAGTGGTGCAATACCAATATTATTTATATTATTATAATTTTCTAGTAAAGCCACAATGGTGCAGTACAGTTGTGTCGGAAATGTTTAAGTACAGTATGGCTGTACACTAACTACTCCACCAGAAATTTAAATACTGTACAATTCAAAGCTTACATATATGTTTAGCACCAAACATATGCTTCTGATATGTCTGTACCAAAATCCTTCATTGTATTTATTTCCCATGAGGTAAAAATGAGAAATAATACTTGTGAATTAGGCACATCAGTGGTGTGTGATGTAACTAACATTTTCAAAAAATAGTATTGAATGTTAGAGACAGAGTTTGTAACCATACTGTTTAATTATTTGTTCCACATGCTACTGTTGGTAACTGTACAGTACTATTGAGTGCCTCGTCTTTCCTCAGGAGAGTCACACGTTCCTGCTAAGTATCAAAATGACGCTGAATACAGGTAAATAAAAGGATATGTTGGTATGGTTTGTATTACTCTCCGACCTTAATATGTGTGTGTGTGTGTGTGTGTGTGTGCTGGGGAAAATAAATACTGTAATCTTTTAATCCTATAGAACCACTACTATACAGTACCTCTGTCATGAACTTGTAGCTCCTCAGATTTATTCAGGTACAGTAGGCCATTTGATTGAAGTAGCCGTGTTGCTAGACTTAAGAATATTTCAGGTAGTAGGTTTACCATGGATTTAGGAACTTCATCTGAATCTATTATAGCTGGTACAATAGATACTGTATACTGTATTTGTAAGTGAATGATAGGCCAATAGGCTGGTGCATTAGTAGTGTTCTTAACTTGCATATATGATATCCTGTGTTAAGAACTTGTTACTGCATTCAAACCTTATGGGCTGCATGTTCCTAACTTGGTAGAATACATTTCTACCATTTCAAGTGTTTTAGATATAAAGTTGTGCCAGTATTTGGAATAACTGACCATACAGGAATTTGGTGAACCAGGCAGGCTTCTGGATATTGTATGCCCAATATAGTCTGGTACTAGGTTTGCATTATTGACTGTAATTATTTATACTAGTGAAATTCCTTTTAGTATTGATTGACCAAACAAGGTTATGCATCATACACACATGTAGCTCACCATAGCCTTAACATAAGTATTGTCCTAACCTTGTAAACTTTCCCTGGGCAGTGATCAGTGATAGTGATGGCAGTGCCCGGAAACTACTACTTTGCCATCATTGGTCACCACGACAACCCCATGTTTGAGATGGAGTTTGCACCAGCCAACAAAGAGCCTAAGGTTAGTGTGAGCAGTTTCTCTCTACTCTGTAATGGACATCTTCACTATTAAGCGATGAAAAATGGGAAAACACTTGTTCTTAGGTTGTTATTGCAGTCTTAAACCCAAATACTGTACAGTAATAATACAGGTAGTAGTGAAACTATTGTTGTATACAGGTATGTCTAGAAATGCTGTACTGTAATTCATTAAATTTTATAACTATGCCGTCAACTATCTTTCCCCCCCGACTACGTCTTATGCTCCTTCAGATACAATGTGTCTAGGCATCCCAATAACTGTTTTCATTGCCACCATTCACACTACCATTGCAGCCAGTTTTCAGGTCTCGTCTCAAAGCTGAATATTTTTAGTTTGTATTGGGGAACAGTACGGTATTAATTTTTCTCTTAACATTGTCATGGATTTAGCATTTTTAAATTTTAGGTAAAAATTGCAATTTTGGTCACCAGCTTGGGTCCATGTGCAGACTGTGCCTGACATATAATGATTAGCATTGTTTCACTCTAACTTCTTTGAGCAGAAAAATTATACATGGTCATTGATGGCTCTTTATATTACTATTTCTTTTCTACTTTACAATTTGCATATTGTACTGTGATTATGTGTATGCAGAAAGAGGATCACCGTCACCTCAACCAGTTCATTGCCCATGCTGCCTTGGACCTTGTGGATGAGAGTATGTGGACCACCAGCAACATGTACCTCCGCCTTGTTGACAAGTTTAATGAATGGTAAGTCTGTCATGATGCTGGCCAAGGAAGGGGTACTCATTTAGGGTCAAAACTTCAGGCCATAAGGGTGGACCCACAAGGTGAAAGAATTGAGTGAAAGTTGTTTGTTAATAAGGAAGAAAGTGGAAGAGTGGGGGATAAAGAAACTGCTAAAACTAGTTGTTGTGATAATGAAGTGGGAAAGCAGTGAGGTACTAAGAGAAGATATTCAGATAAAATGTTAAATACTGTACTGTAGAATACAATGTAGTGTGTATGTTATGTAAGATAAGATAAAAATATTGTCATATACAGAGATATTATTTCATCCTCCCCCACCAGGTTTGTGTCAGCGTTTGTGACGGCAGGACGGGTGCGCTTCATCTGCCTCCACGATGTTAAAAATGATGATGGCATCAAAAATTTTTTCATGGAGATGTATGAGACTTACATCAAGGTGAGCAAGACACAAGAAAGTAAATAAATGATAGTTCAGGGGACAACAGAGGACTGGGTTAAATATAACAATGTAGTAAGGGGTGCAACTTTTGCATAATCATATTAATTGGTGTATAACAGATAGAAATCACGAGAGGTTTTTCTAATAACTGATGTTTCCATTTCAGCATTCGATGAATCCATTCTATGAACCAAATAGCCCCATCAAATCTCCAGCATTTGACAAAAAGGCCCACTTTTATGGAAGGAAATACTTAACAGGATGAAGTTAGATAGTATAGTACTGTACTGTATATTATACTGTATAGTTATAACCCAAGATTTGTGATTCTGATATGTATGATCTGATTGAAGATGTTAATACTCTTCAGTATTGATGGGTATGAAATTGTTGACATATTTTAGGCAAAGTTCTTTACATTATTCCATATTCTGAAAAAGGGGAAGGTGTGAATACTACTGTACAGCTCTGACAAAAGCAAACTGCCAGTGTGGGAAGCAGTGTATCTCAAGCTACCTGTTGTTGTTCCTGTACCATAGTTACCACATCACTTTAGAGCTGTACCTATTTTTGACAAACTAATCATGGTTTCTAAGATAGAAGAGGGACACAGGTCACTGGATATGTTAGTGTACAGACCAACTACATCTCTTACAGACAGATCAGTTCTTTATAAAGTACATTCCAGGTCACCTCCTGCTAAATATTATAGGAAAGAATTAATGTTGATTTATTGAGGTAACTTTGTACATTACTGTACAGTAACTTATGTTTATGATTATTCATCTCCATTGGTTTTAGTGCATGACCACATTGTATACAAAACCTCTTGGTAACAGTTGCAAGTAATTGTGAAGCTGAATACCAAGAGGTATTATACCTCTTAGTGATTTGAAACTGAAGAATTTTTCTGATAAATCATTGTATAGTAATTATATTTTCAGTGGAAATTATATACGAAAGCATCATGTGAGCTCATCAATAATTTTTCTTGAACTGACATAATGCACTTCTTTGAAGTTGAGAAATTTGACAAAATGTGGAGCATCTTTGATTTATAATTTTGTGCTTTCTGTTATCCAGTTATTAATTCAATAGTATTGTGGGGATTGTATCAATTTGGAAGCCTCAGGTAAAGTAGTAATATGGTACCGTAGTATAGAAGGAGTAGAAGCAGTACTAATAGTGTGAATATATAGAAGGACATTTTACCTGCACTCATTTCTAATATAAATAGTACTGTATAATATGTGTACTCCTGGGATATCAACAATAGATTGGTGGAATATCACATGATTTGACAATATGGTGTTTTTCTAGGGTAGTGACTTGTATTATACATAAGAAAGAGGAAGTGAACAGTCAAATGCAAGAGTTTATGTGTTAATGTGTGGGTGAATTTCTTGGCCATGAATGATTAAATCCAACCAGTGAGGAAAGCATCTTAAGTTAGTTCTTTAAGTACTGTATATTATAATATTATACTGTACTATGATTTTTCAAGTAAAAAGAATCCTGGTTTATTTCATCACCAGATATAGGCTTACACTTAATTTGTATCTGCCAGGTGGAATCCAGTATATTTCAAAGGTCCTTAGCTTTAATGTTAACTTCTAATGTTACGATTGCTATGCATTAATATTTTTATCTACTGGAGAATACGATATAACATAGTGTTGTAATGAAATAAACAGAATTGTAAAGTATGGTATCAGAATCCTAAAATGAAATACTGTTGTACATAATTTTTTTTTTTTTTTTTTTTTTTTTTTTTTTTTTTTTGTACAATACCTGTACTTTATAAGGAGCACCTGTGGTCTTGTGGTTATGGTGCTCACCTTGTAAGAAAGAAAGAGGACCTGAGTTTGATTCCTATGTTGGGAAACTGATGGACAATTTTTATAAGGTCCATATGTCCCTCACCCAGCAACAATTAAGTAAGTCCCCAATCATAGACTATTATGGGTTATACACTGAGGGAAAAAACTACAGACAACTAATACATACAAACACAAGCCAATGTAAATAGGTTTCCTGAATGGTTATAGTAGAGGAAGGTGAGTGGTCTACTTATGTAAAAGCTATGACTCCATCAGTCTTCTTCAAGTCATCATATATTGGAAGGGGTCAAGTAAATGAAAGTCAAATAGGGCTTAACTTGATGTAGAGAGATGAAAGGATATTGCCTGTTTTACTGTACAGAAGAATGGTTACAAGAAGAAATCAATTACATGTACAGGTGGAGAGTATTATTATGAACTGAATACATAAGGTAGGTGAGGGGGATAACTTAGTCCTAACACAAGTACAAACTACATGATCTTATAATTTATACATTTATATACGAGTTGAAATTGGCGCCTATGAATTATTTATAAGGCATCTACTGGCATTCATACTAAAAATTCATTGGAGCTTAGGTAATAAAGAGCATTAGATTTTCAAGGGCACTGTATATCTATAATATAACTCTACAGTTCTAAACAGTATAATGAGTAGAATTATAGAGATCTCTTAAACAATGTTCGAACTTCTGCATCATCAAAAGCAGATGAATGCGGAACAGTCCACATTTACATTAATATATGTTAAAATTTGTACGGACACAATAATTTTAATTGATTTCTTCAAGTAGATAACATGTGGCTATTGAGATTTTGGTTTTAATCATCATATTCCGTCCTCGTGGTTTCCGGCACTGAGTTGAGTCCCAAGTGTTGGGACATGGGCGTGTTGCGATCGACCATTACTAAAAACTCGATAGCACCACGAGGTAAAGATGATGCTACATGGTCGCCATCTTGATACATCTCTTACTATCATCATTACTGCCCAAAACATACAAAACTTTAAAGAAAATATGATAATTGGGTTGTAAAAAAACGGGAAATTACGAGCTTGACTCAATCTTGTAAAAATATAATGAAATAGGTAAAAAATCACAAAAATAACCGTGGTAATATGGCGTATAGGAAGCTTCAATCACATATAACCCGGAGGAAGGTTATAGTAAGTTATCTAATATTTATATAGATATCACAGAGAGGGGGAACAAGATGGGTTTGTTGTTGTTACCCTGTGTTGGTTATTATTTATTTCACTGGTTGTTATACATGTTTACCGGTTGTATGGTTGTATGGTAGGGTTGTATGGGTTTATTATGGAGTGCTGAGTTACCATAGAGTGGAGTAAATGGAGTGTTATAGTGATTAGATAACAAAATGTGCGTGTGTGTGTGTGTGTTTGTGTGTGAGGTGGAGTAGATGTGTGTGTGTTTGTGTATTTGTGTGTATGTTTGTATTTGTATGTGTGTGTTTGTGTGTGTTTTTGTGTTTGTGTATTTTTTGTATGTGTAACTATAGATGTGTGTATGTTTGTATGTGTGTTTGTGTGTGTGTTTGTGTATTTGTGTGTATGTTTGTATTTGTATGTGTGTGTTTGTATTTGTATGTGTGTGTTTTTGTGTTTGTGTATTTTTTGTATGTGTAACTATAGATGTGTGTATGTGTATGTAGATGTGTGTTTGTGTGTGTGTGTTTTATTACCGGGTATTATTATTAATGTTGTATTGTTGTTATTGTAGTGTTTTTGTTGTTGTAATGTTGTGATATTATTGTTGTTGTTGTGATATTGTTGTTATATTATTGTTGTTGTGATATTATTGTTGTGATATTATTATTGTTGTTGTGATATTATTGTGATATTATTATTGTTGTTGTGGTGATATTATTATTCTCATATTGTTATTGTTGTATTATTGTTGTTGTTGTATTATTATTGTTGTGATACTATTGTTGTTATTGTTGTATGTATAATAATGCTCCAGAATCCTAATGAATCCTAATGCCATATTCAAGAACGTGCGTTGTTGTGTTGATGTTGATGAAGGTGTGGTGCCGTTACAATGACTGTCTTGTTTGTCTATGGAGTCAGTTGTTGTACACTGTTACCACACCACCATCGTATGCACCAGGAATGTTCTTGAATACCGCCTATTATCGTCCCTTGAAAAAAAAAAAAATGCGGAAAAAAAAAAAAAAAAAAAAAAAGCATAATTTGGTTATAATTATCCAGTTTGTAAGTTTTTGTAGTAATTTCTTTCATGTTTATACAATATTTGTTAATACTAAACTAATATATATATACCGGTACTATGGGCCGTATTCAAGAACATTCATGGTGTATACAATGGTGTGGTAACAGTACGACGTCTCCATAGACAAACAACAGAGCCATTGTACTGGTAGCATGCCATCGTATACACCATAAATGTTCTTGAATATGGCCCTGTATTGTACCAAGAGAGTACAGGACTATAAGTACAGTCACGAGCATAAGTATCTTTACCCCCATGGCGAGAATGAGGTCAAAGTCGTGGTTGGAGAAGGGCCAGGCGGCAAACGAACACCGGGAGTCAAACAGTATCTCATGCCGGCGTAAAATTTGTTGGATTCAAGTAACTTATCATCCCAGCTTAAAATTTGTTGGATTCAAGTAACTTATCATCCCAGCTTAAAATTTGTTGGATTCAAGTAACTTATCATCCCAGCTTAAAATTTGTTGGATTCAAGTAACTTATCATCCCAATATTATGAACTGGACCATTTTTGTTCGTCTAGTCCATCTCCAACCACGACTTCGACCTCACTCTCACTAGGGGGGTAAAGAAACTTATGCTCGTGACTGTACATACAAGTGTTTTCCTTTAATAAATCATATCATATAGTACTGTAATAGCATTTGTACATTATTACAAGCACTGTACTGTTACATTACCGAGAGAGTATTTTCATTTTTATTACAATGCTTTAGTTTAGTTATCATATTTAAATGCTGGATTATCTTTTTGTACTGTTATAAATTATTATATCTTATTTCAGGTTCAATATTAGGAGCAACATTCTGATCAATAAAGCAGTACAAATCCTGAGAACAAAATGAGTGTAAGTATTTTGTTTTGTTGTTGTGATATTAATTAAGAAGCTGTGACACTATGCACCAAGAATGTTAATGTAGTATTGCGGAAAAACGTTTCTTTCCACTCGGGGGTGACTTTAGTAAACATAAACAGTCACACACAAATAAAAGCAATAATATCATAGGATTCAAGAAAACAATGATAAGATAGCTGTATTAGTCACCCCTGAGTGGAAAGAAATTTTGTCCACAATAGTACCTAATTAGAAAAGTAGAAAGATGATATCCTGTAAGTTGCCATTTTCTCATCTTGCTTATCAGTCAATTCATAGCTTTTTGCACCTTTATAGAAAAGTCAATGGATTATTTTATTCCTACACTTGTGCACTCTAAGTCACTCCTCTACCTTCAACTGTCCATCCATTCCATCAGTTTCCTTCATGCTTGCTGTCCCACCTCTCTGTCACCTTCTTCATCATACCGGACCTACAGGGTCTTCAAGGCCTAGGGTGGTTGGTCTTCTTTAATCCTCAATCAATCTAACAATGACTCTTCTATCCCCTCTCCAGCAGCAAAATCATCGTGGCAAGATCCACGAGACCTGCCGTTATTGGAAGGAGAGCAAGTGCCTGAAAGGAGAGTACCAATGCAGCTTCATCCATGGCTATGTGTGTGGTAACGATGGCCGGTGTTGGCGTGACAACTGCAACCGCATTCACTTTAATCAGAAAAAACCTCTTAACCCCAGAGACTTCCATCCTAACAAACAGGTATGATAGGAAAAATGCATTTTGCTTGTATTTGGTAATATCTATAGCAGGAGTGTTCAGAGGCTACAAACCTCTGTCAAAGCTGAGCATCTGGTAACTATTTCTGTATAAGGTTTAGCATCTCCTCAAAATTATGAAAGTCTACAGAGATTGCCAAAAATATATCACCTTCATTCTTAACAAATATATTATAATATAATATTCCGACATCCAAATTGAGAGCCAGCTCTGCCAAACTGTAAATACTTGTTGCTAGTCATGAGGCCCACCTTTGGTACAAGTTTCAGAAAAATCTGATCTTAGCTTTTTGCATAACCCTGCTAATTATAGACAGACAGCCATAACTAATCAAACAAAAATTTACCCTCCTGAAAGAGGTAATTACCCATTACCAAAAGAGAAAATGTGAGTACCTTATGTTATTCTGCAGAATGTCCACAAGCAAGGATATAGGACCAGGGAACGACGCAGCCACAGTGGGAGTCCCAATTGGTATCACAAGACCTTACCCCGCGGCCGCTCCCCACTCCGCCGCCGTACTCGCAGTCGCAGCCGCACTCCTCCTCACCACCTGGCCCGAGGCTTCAGTCCCACCCGCCGTCACAATAGCAGGAGCCTCAGCCCTGGCAGACGCTTCAGCAGAAGTCGTAGCCCCTCACGCCGACGCATTTTAAGGAGAAGCAGATCCAGGCGTAGGAGTCGCAGTCGCAGTAGAGGCAGAAGTATAACTCCATATAGATCCAGAAGCAGGAGTCCCCGTGCCAGGAGCAGGAGCCCCTCCATCCCTCCTCCTCAAGTTAGAAGTAGAAGTTCTTCTAGCTCACGCCCTCAGATCAGGAGCAGGAGTGCCTCACGGTCATACTCTCGGCCCAGAAGCAGAAGCTCTTCCAGACTTCACCCTCCTCCCAGGGGTACCAGTGTCAGTCCAGTGCGGAAACAGACCAAAAGTCTCAGCAGGAGTCATAGCCGTAGCCCCTCCAGACCTGGTAGCAGGGGAGGTAGGAGGAGTCGGGCTCACAGTAGAGGTGGAAGTGCATCCCGGTCTGTAGCAGGCAAGAGACACAACTCCTACAGTTCTCATAGCAGGAGCAGTAGTCCTGAAAGGAACCGTAAGACCAGCAGAAGCCCTACACACCCAGCTAAGGCAACCATTGTTCCTTCTAAGGGAATCTTAGACCTTGAAGATATGTATGCAGATATTGATAATGAAGTTCCATCTCAGATGAAAGATCAACTCAGTCAAAATGCTGCTGCTGCTGTGTCTAAGATACAAGCCCAGTTATCTAAAACATTCTTTGATCCAGAAACTAAAAAACTGATTGAGGAAGCATTGAAGTCAACCAGAGAGCAGCAGAGTAAGAAAGAAAGAGGAGAGCAGCATTCAGAAGAAGAGATTGAAGATAAGGTGGGATTAGATTTAGAGGAGGTTGGAGAGGAAGTGGATGATATATTTGCCAAATCCATGACACGGGATATAGAAGACTCGGGAGAAAACACCATCCAAGGAAATATCCAAGGCAAAAGACAGAAGGAGATGAAGGCTGGAAGCAACCCATCTCCTCCCAAGCCACAACCAAGTAGAAAGTCACCAGTCCAGCCCCTACGTACCCTGGATCTGGGATTCCACACTGACTGGGAACTTAAGTCTGCCCTGGACAACCCCTCTCAGCCATTGGAAAAGGAGATCAAAATGCCCATGGCACCTCCACCCAATATAACAGTTGGTGTTAGGGGAAAGCCAAGCTCATCCTCCCTCTGGACTCCTGCTTTGGATCGACGTATGGTGCAGGAGGCTAAGATCAAGACTGCAATGGCCTACCAGGACAAGGGCAGCAACTGGGAAGTGGAAACTCCGTATGTTGGCAGGTAAGTATAATACTGTTTATTCAGTATGCAGTTGTATATGTAATGTACAGTAATGAGCCAAACACCCCGTCATTAGCTGGATAATTTGTTGTCACTCTTAAACTATGCATCTTGACTCTAAACAATATAATTAAAACTTTGCATCAAGGGTTTACTGTACCATATTTAAATTTGCATTCTACAAGAAGGTGTGGAAGGGCAGTATATATTCAATTAATTTTCATTGATTCACTTTCAGAAAAGAAAAGTGTGAACTTAAAGAAGTAGTTAGTACAAAACCCATTCTCCAGTCTACTGAGAGGAGGCCAGAGGAGGAGAATGCAACTGTTAAGGAGAGTACTTTGTTCCCAAGTGCAATAAACCACCCACTCCATGTTACCTCCAGTGCCAGTGGTTTTAGTTCTGCTGGTCATTCGAACTCAATTGATTTTAGAAGCAAAGAAAGGGAAAGGTTGCCATCTCGTTCCCCAGAGCCAGTGTCAAGGGTATCTAGGAAGGTCCACGATGATCACAGTCCAAGATCTTCCTCTGAGAGTCCAAGGAGACATCAAAAAGAAAAGAAAAAGAAACGCAAGAAGGAATCTTCTCACTCTGAGTCTGAATCAAGTGATGCTGAAGAGAGAAGGGATGAACAGAGGCTGTCACAAGAGAAAGGAGAGTTGAGGAGAGACATTGACAATTTGCTGACAAAGAAGAACTCGCTTACCAAGAGGGTCATGTTGTTATTGGAGCAGAAGAACATGATGAACGACCAGCGTCATGACATTATGAAGAACCACAAAGGAAGCCGAGCTGCCCTTACAAATCTTTTAGATGAAAATTCATTTCTTATCAAAGAAATTGCAAAGCAGATATCTAATATAAATAATGTGATAGATAAAGTTGAAGAGGATATTGATGTTAAACAAGATGGACTCAGAAAATTTAGCAAGCCAATGTTCAGTGATAAACCTGACAGTCCTTATCAGTCCAAGGAAAGGCAGAGGAAACTGCTCTACTCACCCGAGAGGGAAAAGAACAGAAAAGCATCATATTACAATCAGATTAATGAAGGAAAGTCATCACCAGTTAGGGAGGATCGGTCTAGACCCATCTATAGGAAAGAGTCACCACCTGCAGCCTATAATAAACAATACAGATTCACTGAGGGCCCCAGTGAACCTTCCAGTAAGCGGTCAAGGTTGCTACAACAGGGGGATGAAAAGTGGTCAAGGTCCCCCGGTGGTCAGAGGCTGCCTTCAGGTGTATCCAAAGAGAGTGGCGGGCGTCACCTGGCATCTTCCCCAGACTCCCGTGGCAGCGCCTCCCCTCCTAGTAAAGGCAGAGCTGCTGTCATGGGGGAGAAGGAGAAGTTAAAAGACACTGAGGAGAGCAGAGGGCAGTATACCTCCAAGCTGACACAGAAGTCATATGGCAGACATATGGAGCAGGAGGGAGGGAGGAAGGAAACAGAACCATTGAGCAGGATGCTGTACGCTCCTCATGAGTCCCAGAGAACATACATGCGGTATATGGACCAAGGGATGCACTGGTGTAAGTTATGTGCTACCTTCTGTGAGACTGCACCAGAGTACATTGATCATCTCATGTCCCAATCCCACTTGGACAGAGTTAAGGTGAATATAATACTGTATATTTTTACTTGTACCATAAGTGTGGCACAATTTTAAATCTTGGTTGTCTGTGCATATGTTTCTTTAATTGATTAGAATCCACTTCATCTAATTATTATAATCAATTAATCATGCAAAAAATTATGGCTTTCAATTGTTCATCAGATGTTATAATACCACTGGACTCAAGCTAGAAGGAAATTCATGCTGGTGACTGTATACTTTATTGTTTCTGTGTTGTACCTCATAGAGTTGTGGTTATTGTCTACAGAATGACCGCAAGTCATGGCTGGCCAAGGCTACAAGAGAGGAAAAGGAACAGCGGCCTCCAAATGCACAAGTGATCACTGTGCCACTGCAGGGTGAGTAACTTAATCTTTAAAACACTTGCAGATTACATAAACTATTTATATGCAGTGTCTCATTGTCTTGAGGACTGGATAGACTGTACATGAATGGTTATAATTTGCATTTTTCAGGTCTGGAGTTCTTGCATTCATTACCAGCTTACTACTGCTCCATGTGTGACACCTTTATGAGGGATAAAGGGGAAGCTGTGAGGCACCCAGAGTCCAAGTTGCATGTCTCCAATTACAAGGTGAGAGGCAAAGATCAATTCAAGCTTGTGATCTTGAAGAAAGATTTTAATTATATTCATCTGTATTTCTCTAGTTTTATGTATCTGTAAAGTTTGTTGGTACAGTCGACAAAAAAAGTTTCGTTACCACCCCTACGTTAATTTTAACATCGATAAGCGCGGCAGGGTTGGTACTCCGCTTTCTGAGCAGCTGTGCCTCGCGGGCCGCGGCAATGACAACTTAGCACAAGGCATTCCCTTTCTTTTTATATCAAAAGTTTAACTGATTTTAAATTAAATTTTGAGTGTTCAAGAACTATTACTATTTAACTATTCATTATTAAACATAAGGAAATATGTTTGAGTATTTTCGAACAAGAATAACCTTGAAATATCCAGAAAAAGTAGCACTGGGTAAAAGTACGCCATTCCTACTTCCCTGCCCATTAGACACTGAGGGGTCCGGGAAGGTGACGGAGGTATATATGACACTCACGCCACACCTCACTCACCAGTCAGGCCTACCAACATTACATCACACTGTTAAAACGATGGTAAAGAAACTTTTTTTGCCGACTGTACACAAATTTTTTGTGTAATATATTATTGATTTGAGTGAAATTTTTTTTCAAATTGTGCTTCCTTTTTAAGATGTATATTATGGCGTAGGGAAGTGGCGTCCCCATCGCCCACCATTCTTGTGATGGTGCAGTTAGCCTCGTATCCCCTACAATACAAGGGGGGGAGTGATGGTTGGGGACCCTGCTCTCTAACAATGATCCCACAAAAGGTTCATATTACCTCAGAGCCGGACCCCTTGTTTGTCAAGGGTCCTGCAATGGCACTAGAGCCTCCTCACCTCTTGAAAACAGGGAAATGGGGTATTGATGATGATGATTTCAAATTTTAGAATGTAGGAGAGATTAAGGATATGTCATCCTTATTTATAATTATTATTTTTTATGTTTAAGTTCAAATTTGTCCTGGCAAAGAAGTACTGTATCCCACTTTCAAATTTCATTGTTAGGAAGAGGTTAGAGTAAGATTTCCTAAAGCTGAGTTCAGGTAAATTCATTGATCTTAACAGGAATATATAAATGTAATGCTATTCTTAATAGAGTCATTGATAGAAGTTTTGTCTTTCCTGTCTTTATATATATACAGAACCTTAGTGGTTGTTTATACGTGAGTGAACACTTAGTATAAATTATATTAATGCATTATAGATACATACCAAAAAGAATCATTACTGTACTGTATGTTGTTGCATCTTTAAGATACAATATGTCCTTGATATTATACTAATATGTTTAACACCATGCCTTTCTTATCAATGCTTTTGATCAGGTGCACCGAGCTAAGAACCCACTGCTGGAGACAACCTTCCTGAAAGCCAAGACAGCAGCCTATGCCAAATACAAGATTGATGAGGAGCGGAAGTTGATGGAGGACCAGATAAAGGCCAAAGACAAGACCAAGATGGAGATTGAGAGCAAATTGCTGCGCCAGGTGCACGAGAAGCTGGAGCGCCGAGATGACCGGAGGGACGACAGGAAGGAAGACAAGACAGAGGGGAAAACAAAGGATAAAGGTGAGGTTTGTGGCAGCATTCGGGTAGCCTCTAGAGGACAGCGCCAGAGGAAGCCATACCACAGATCAACACCCAGCGAAAAGAAAGACTACCGAGACACCAAGGAGGAGGAGAAGTCCCCCAAAGAAACAAAGAAGGAGATTTCACCTTCCAGGAATTCCGATGGAGCCAAGAATTCTGATGAGGTAAAGAAAACTGACAAGCCCAAAGATAAAGAGGTTAAAATTGAGCCTAGCAAGGAGATTCCTGTAGTAGAAAGTAAGTCTGAATCAAGCACAAATGAAGATAATGTAGTCCCAAAGAAGAAAGAGGAAGACAAGAAAACTACAACCACAAAGCTCCCATTGATTGGAAAAATGCCATTCTTAAAGAAGAGACCAGGTCTGATGAAGAAGAAAGAGCAGGAACAGAAGAAATCAGATGTTGTTAAAGAAGGTCCTGAACAGAACACACACAAGGTGGTAGAGATGAGTAAGTCCATTGATAGTAATGTAAATTCACTGCCCATGATAGAAAACAAAGGAGAAAATAGTGAGGAAAAGGAGAGTAATAGTACAAATACTTTGTGTGTAGAACAAACGCCTGATAACGTGAACCCAGAGAACGAAGAAAGTCGTGCAGGCAACGTGGAAACCTTTGAAGGGGAAAGGTATGTAGTGATGACCTTCAGCTCTCATGATGAAGACAGTAGTGACTCGGATACTATGGACATTTCTGAAACGTACCTGGCTGATGAGGTGAAGGATGATGAGCCTCAAGATGTTGTCAAGGAGACACTCCAGGCACTTGATCTCCTCAATATCCCTCTGCCAGGAATTAAATCATCTTCCCTGGATCAGAAGCCTGACTCTGAAGAACTTCCACTACCTGAGGAAACAATGACCCAGGGTGAGGAAGAGTGGAATATATCTCATCCCTCAATGAGTGAAATGAGCTTGGAAGTCAGTACAAATACGGAATTAACTGTTTTGCCATCAGCTCCAAAAAATATTGAGCACATTCCTTTGCCACCAGGGACTGAAGGGGAAGGCAGTAAGCCAGGATACTTATTTGATCCTCTTCCTCCTGGAACAGAGGGAATTCCTGAGTGCCCAATGGATAATAAGAAAAACACACTTTCTTATCCACATAGTGTCACTCAAGCATCAGAAGTACATAATTCAGAATCGTATCTGGCTGGTTCGATACAGGAAGGGAGTTATCCAGACCCAGCAATGTTCAGTGATGTGAAGGGAGGTCGTAATATACCTCTACCTCCTGTGTCAGATTATAATAGTCATGTTCAAATGACTTCCAGCAGTTCACCACTTAACTCTAATGTAACTGGAGACTTCCTCAATGTCCCTATTCCTCAGTATCACAGTTCTGAGTCCTATGGCTCTGATAATAACAGTTCTGATATTACCCAGTCACAGCATGATGAGGGAATAAATCAATACTTCATTGTTGAAGACCCAAAGCCAATTCCAGTTCTTGGTGCAATCCAGTACAACTGGAAACCACCACCATTCCGACGTGTGGAGAGAGAACCCACTCCTCCCCCACCAGGGACAGAAACATTCATATCTCATCCTATAATGGACATTGAACCTACAGTACATAAAGACAAAATACAAGTACAAAATGAAACGTATTCTACAGGTGTGTACAAAGATGATGATGCAGAACCTCAGACCCCAGGAAGTAAGATACAGACGCAGATGGTACCTGGTGTTGTGAGTAGTGAAGGTACATCAGCAAAACCTAACATTACTGAAGAGTCCATGACTAAGGGATCAACGGCCAAGGAAATGACCAATATAGTACCTAGTACTCTTGATTCACAATCCAGCTCATCTGTCAAAGGAGGAACAAAAGATATATTACCTAGTGTTCCTGACAGCATATTGTATAGTAGTGATGATATATTTGAACAGAAAGAAGAGAAAAATATGGTAGAATCTACATCAGAATGTTTGGAAACTAAACATTCCAAAGAAGACACTGACCAAGATTGTAGGACTAATGATAATTTAGCCTTGAATATCCAGAGTAAGGAGGAGGAAGGTAGTGTTGTGAAAATCAGTAGTTATCTTGAGAGTGAGCAGGAAGAAAAAATGTGTCAGTTAAATTCTAAGGGTGATGAAGGAGAGCATAGAGCAACAACAACAACTAGTAAAAAGTCCATTAGTGAAGAAGAAGAAGAATTCACTATAGATGGTAAGAGTATGAAATCCATAACTGAGGAAGAGGAAGAAGAGAAAAATGATAATGAAAATAGTATAATGAAGTCAGTTAATGAGAAGGAGAAAGACGATGATAAAATGAAAGTTTGTAGCATCATGTGTGAAACTGAGGAAGAGGATGAAGCCAAAGATGCCAGCGAAAACAAAGAGGATAAAACAAGAAAAAGTCAGCAAGTAGAAACTGAGACTGGAGAGATCAAAGAGAGTACAAAATCTGTTATAGAGGAAACCGAGAACAAAACACAGGAATCTGATAACATTAAATCCTTCACCAATGAGGAAAGAGACCAAGGTGGTTCACCAAGTAGTATGAACTTTATCACTGAAGATGAGAGAAGCAAGAATGAAACAATCAGTACCAGTAGCACTAAGTCAGAGGATGACAAGGACAGTATTAAAGCAAGAGGCTGTATAGAATTTGTCATTGAGGAGAAAGAGGAAGTGGATAGCGTAAAGTCCATGAATGAAGAGGATGATGAAGAAAGTTTTGGTGACGAATGTGGTAGTGTTAAATCCATCCCCGAAGAAGAAGAAGAAGAAGAAGAAGAAAAGGAAAGCATTGATTCTCCAACTGACAACATAGAGTACAAAACAGAGGAAAGTAATGATAAATACAATAATGGAGAAAGGGAGGATGTAGAAAATGAAGAAGAAAGCACCAGAGACAGTCAGTGTATATATATAACAGAGGAAGACGACAGCAAAGATGAAGATAGTAGTGGTGTAAAGTCTATCAGTGAAAAGGATGATGGTGAAAATAAAATAGTTTGCAGCATCGTGTCTGAATTTGAGGAAATGTATGTTGAGGAGAATGAGGAAGTAAGTATCATAGAGTCCTTGAATAAAGAGGGAGAGGAGAGTGTTGGTGATGAATGTGGTATTGTTAAATCCATTCCTGAAGAAGAAAAGGAAAGTATTGATTCTGAAACTGACAACAAACTAGAGTACAAACTAGAGGAAATTAATTATACGAAATCCGCTAATGAGGAAAGGAAGAAAATAGAAAACGATGGACCAAATTTTGATGAAGATGATAGTGATGATGATGATAATGGTATGGGAGCAAGTTTAAAGACCTCCCTTATGAAAATTTGTCAGACAGTAGACGACATTATTGATTTACCTGCTGAGTCGACACCAGTGACTATTGAGCCTTCTGGTGCTAAGCAAGAGAAGCCACTACAGGGTTTGGTAGCCACACAGTGCTTGTTACCTCTTAGAGCCTCAGATGATTTAAAGAAATGTTCAAGTCCCTTGGTTGGTATGTCTTCTAGTGTATTAAACAAAGAAGGTGGGACTAGAAGAGAGGAAATCATAAACAAGGAAAAAGAGAGCGATGAGGTTTTTGGGGAACCTTTACTAGGAATTAACTTCGAAGTAAGACCCAGTTCAAGTTCTGATTCGGGAGTTGCACCTCATGGAACAGAAAATGATGATGGAAAAATGGATGTAGTGTATCTCCAGGATAGTCAGTTACATTCTACCTCCACAGAGGAGCACCTGACACCCAATATCACCACTGACCAAAATCTTAATCAAGAATCTCAAATGGAGCAACTCAGTCCACAGGGCTTTGAAAAGAACCTGTTGGGAACTGACCCAGAAGAGGAAGATACACTCTCATCACAAATGGGGATGTGTGATGTAATTCCCAGTGAAGGAATTTGTGATATTGACGCAACACTGAATGAACCAGAGTTGAATTTGGATAATGTAATTACTGAAGATACTGAGTCACACACATCTAAGTCAGTGTCTTGCTCTGATGAGAAACCCATGGGTAATAGAGGAGGTAATCTTGAAGATGAAGAGAAACCATCCAAAAGAGTGACAAGGCCCAAAGGAAAGAAGACACAGATAGAAATAAGCAGACCTAGAAGATCCTCTAGAAGTTCAACCGTGAAGGAAGTGGAGGAACTTGACCTTGACGATATTCCTGAGGAGGTTGAAGAGATAAAGATTCTGAGTAGTGAGGAACTGAGCCAAGATAGTTTAACACACAGCTCTGATACTGCTGACATGACCTCATCTGTTGATGAGACACAGCCAAAAACAAAACAGAGAGCGAGAAGTAAGAGGGCAGTGGCAAGACAAAGAGAAGAAGAGGAAGACCTTTTTGTATCCTCCAGGAAAAAATTCAGATCCAGCACCAGCACCAGGCGGACACATGAACAGACTGCCAGTGTACAGGAACCTGCCAGACCCATCCGTAGCAGTAGGAGGGCTGCTGTGGCTGCTTCAGCTGCAATGTCCGCAATGGCCCGCAGCAGTGATGTCTCTCCACCTTTATCACCGCCTATTGACAAGGACAAGGATGAGGATAGTGTGTCTGGTGAGGAATCTGAATCTGAGTGAAACCTGCTACACTATCGATATATTAGAGACTGTGCTGGTGACTTTGATCTGTATTTTGAGATACAGTAGAGTACAGTGTTTGTTCTGTACCTGGAGTTTAGAATTTCCTGATAAAAATCAGTTTAGTTATGAGATTTCGAAAAAAAGTGTTGGAAATAGTACCGGTAGGATAATAATACAGTGGAGTATAAAGATTCTGAACCTGTTTTTTAGTGTATGCCATTTGACTTAGTGTGGCATGTACAGAGACAACACTATTAGGAACACTCCTCAAGTTTGTCTAACTTATGTCACCGGTCCCTTCAGTTGGACTTCCCGTTGAAATGTGCAGTAACATCTAAGGGGATCTGGTGCATTGTAGCTTAAATTTGTAATTGAAAATGCATATTTGATAATACAGTAGATTATACGTATTTCATCATTTGAACAAACTACCACAAGAAGACAAGTTCAAGATGACCAATCAACTCACCAGTAGCCCCTATAGGATGCAAGGTGTATTATTTCCATCCTGATCTTACATTGTGCTTGGTTATATTGCTCTTGGTGTAATTATTTCAACATGGGGAGTTACTGCACGACACTGCCTGAACTTTCCTTTTTCCTTTTCCTCCAGCCAAATACCTAGAACATAATTTAAGATGGTAATGAACTCTCGTCTTGGGTACAAATAGCTGTATTGATTATCAGTGTTTGTAATACAAGGAGTATTTCTCTGGTGATTTTTTTTTTTTTTTTTTTTTTTTTTTTTTTTTTTTTTTTTTTCACTGCTCTAACATTATTGTCCAGTCTATGAAATAAGGGTGGCTGATTCCTGCAGACAGTGTCATGAAGCAGAATACCTCATGAAGGATAATCTGTTTAATTGCACACTGGAGTCTCCCAACACCATATGCCCCTTTGGACCCAAGCCAAACCCTTCCCCTTTTCAACTGTCTCCTTTCCTTCTCTTACTTTTGTGTTTGCTGTACCTCCTCTCAGTCTCCATCTCCCTTGTGGTACAAATTCTTTCTGGCCTAGCACAGACTTCTTTCTTGCCCCTTTCTAGACTCCCAACACTATCACAAACATACATCCTTGAGTGGGGCTGTCTACACTTACTACCCAAATCTTACTACATTTTGCCCATACCAATCCTTTTAAATTATGGATTATGAGTGTTATTGTAGGAGTGAAGCTCTCATGATGCCCAGAGATTATTACCATATGTATCCCCATTAACCCATAAACAAAGCCCTTTGCATCACCTTAAATAAAAAGAGTAGAATGTGGATGGTAATACCAGATGATATGGAACAACACTGGAAAATTGACATCATCAATGAGTTAGTTTATGTGATGTTGAGCTTCACTACAAGACAAGATGTAGAACAGAACAGTACCTCCCTTGTGTTCATAATGACATCGTAGAGTGCCACTTGGTTGTTCAACACTTAAGACCATATGCAAGAACATTCGTGGTGTTGACGACGGTGTGGTACCAGGACGATGACTCCCTAGATAAACAAACACAGAGCCTTATTACCGGCCCACACCATTGTCAACACCATGGATATTCTAGGTGTGGTACTGGTACAATGACTCCCTAGATAAACAAACAGAGCCGTCGTACCAATACCATGCCATCATCAACACCACGGATCTTCTTGCATACAGCCATTAATGTTATGTTTGTTATTTTTCTGTGGTAGGTTCAGTCATTTTGTCACAAGTGGACTTTGTGGTCATTATTTGGTGATTACGATTGATTAGTTAATTAGTTTATGTATGATAGGTTTGTGTATTAAGTCAAGGTTTACAAAAATAGTGGTACGTATGTTTATTTAATATAATGAAAATTCTAGGACAGTACTGTAGTCTGTATCATCATGCAAAATTAATTCTGTTGTATATATAATAATGTACGAGTATTACCAGTAATGTTTATCTCGAGCAACCCCAAGAGTAGATAATAGAGAAGTTGTTCAAAGGGAGAAACTCTTTATGGTAGATTGAAGGGAGACTGAATCCTCCAAATTATATATAGGAATGTCATGAGAGAGGTATTAGTAACATTAAGGGGGTACAGTATATAGTATAATGTTGTTGGTAAATTTGGAGTAACTAATTCCTCCAACGTATTCCAAACAACAGGATACCATTATATTTATTCATTGAATTTGTTTCCTGACATACTATGGAGGAATCAAGACACTCCAATGTACCAAATGTATACTATCCCCTTAAGGTGATTTGTTTCCTAGCATAGTTTGGAGGAATCAATAGCTCTCCAATTTACCAAAATGATGTTCTCCCCTTATAGGTGTGGTTGCTACCAAGAGTTTCTGTACACATGAGGTGACTTAGGTAGACATGGGACAGCTTTTCTCTGGTAATAAGTCTAGATTGGATTTCTTTTACTAATTTTAGCAGTGGCTCCTCCAAATACTCCAAAACTATATCACAAAGCAGACCCCCTATAAGTAACACTTGAGGTGGTTTGTTTCGTGGGATAATTTGGGGGACTCATTCGCCTTCCAATTTACCATCAAGAGTTCTTCCCCTGGTTCAGTTATCCTTATGTGTATCCAAACATTTGACCACAACTTGATGTACCTGTATATGGATAAGGAAGTTAAAGGAACAGCATTATATGGGGAGCCTTCATTGACGACATTTCACTATTTCTTCTTCAGGTCAAAGGCAAGTTCCTGTCAGCATGGAAAGCCTGAAGTATGCTTTGACCAGAAGAAACAGTAATGAAACATTGTCAATAAAGGTTCCTCCTCATACAATGTTGTTCTGTATCCATTCTAACGGTGTATAGTAATAATGAACTTAACAGAAGGCAAAGAAAACCCACAATGGTAGACATTCACGCCATAGTAACTCTCCTCCAGAACTTAACAGAAATAACTTGGCTGATGGTATAGTACATATGCAAGGACATGGATAAACTAAAGGGAAGAAGGAAGACCATGCTAGGCCTGGGAGGTCCTGTAGCATGAGGAAAAAGGAGATAGAAAGGAGGAACAGCAAGCACAAAGGAAATACTGTACAGTATAAGGAAAGGAGGGAGATATCAAGAATTTAAAGGTGGCGGCTTGGGTCTGTTGGAAGGGCATGGATGACGCCCTTCTTCAGCATCCACACACAGGTAATTGGATTTAGAGAAGTAGTAAAGTGGTGCAAAAATTTGTTCCATCTTCAAGACATATATACCAATATAGTAATTATCACTCATATTTTTTTGAGGCAGAGTAGGTTGAGTGGACTGGTGAGGCAAGTTGGCTGGAGAGCTAGATAAGTCAGGTCTGGAAGGGAATAATTAACTAGAGAAGGGCCAGCTGGTGCTATGGTGACCCCTTGTCTGGCCATGATGGAGTTCACTGTGGCTTGGGTAGGTTGTCAGCTTCAGACAACAGTGGATGAGGAAAGCAAAACCACAAATGCTTTTTAAAACTGGCTGATTTATTTATTTATACATGTATATACTGTAAAACATTTATTGTATCTAAATACCTTACTTTCTGTAATTTGAATACAGATGTACAGTTTTATCTGCTTACTTATGTTTTCTGTGGATGTTCTGTTGGCTCTTGATTGGGTTTAACTCTTTTGCTGCTATGACAGCCTTTTGGCTCACTTGGTTCAAATTTTGTTCAATTGTACTACAGTAAGAGATAACTAGGTTTGTCTTCTTAATAAGTTGCATTTTCCTTGTTTGTTAATTTCTCTATCTCTCTCTCTCACTTTCTCCGTCTTTAATGTGCAACCTGACAGCCACAGTCCATATCCATGAGGTGGATGGTCTTGAAGGCGGAGTCACAGATCTGAGGTCGGAGCATCATCTGAAGCCTTGTCACTTGGACCTTGAGGGTGTAACAGAGGAGTTCCATGGATTGGTTGAAGCCAGCAGCAGTCGGGTTGAAGTAGTTGCAGTTGCTGTACCACCACCATCCCCCACCCTTCTTGGCCACACAGTTCCCTGTGTGTGGTGGAAAATGTGGAGTGAATAGACTGGTGAAAGAGTGAGGATGGTGGGAGAGTGAGAGCGAGATGGCTTAAGAGGTGATGCTGGGACAAGTTTATATTTTTACATTTTAAACTTCTATGTGAGGGTAACACCTGTAATTTATTTTTGATGTGCTGAGCTGGAAAGAAGAGCTATGATGCTCAAGAATTCCATTGTTGCTTAGGATCTGAACCCACACACAAGGAAACTTATGGAAGGAGAAAGTTATTGGTGATGACATTTCTCTTTTATAACTTGTCTTGTCATGCCTGGTGTTTCTTTACAGTTATCATTCATCTCGGTCTAAACAACTGTGAGCCGAAGTGCTGGATAAGAGCCATACGAGTGCCTCCTTACAGTCATTTTCCATTTATAGCAAGTCTAATCTCAACAAATCAAAGGGCCAAAGTACCTGAATCAGAGTTGTAGTCGAGGGTGGTGAAATAGCGGCCGGTCAAGTACCTGAAGCAGTTGGTCATGCTGGAGATCCCATGTTGAGTCCCGGACAGGGTCATCTGGTACCTGGATGATATTTGAAGTTGTCAGTTACCCTATGTGTTGTATGCAAGATCACTTGTGTTGACGATGGCGTGGTACTGGTACGATGGCTTTGTTGTTTGCCTTTGGTGTTATCATACTGGTACCATGCCATCATCAATATCATAAATGTTCTTGCATCTGGCTCTACATCTCACCCACAGCAGATGGCCCCCTGTGTAATGCCTTGTCCCACCTCACTGTCACCTTCTCCCTTGTTCTACAGGATATTCCTGGCCTAGTGTGTCTTTCATCCTCAAATCTTGTCTAATCCTGGTTTGTCTGTTCCTGTCCTTGATTACAGTGTGAATCTCCTCGTGGTATTAGTTTTGCATTATTGAACTAAACTGCCCATTTTTACAGTTTGTTTACTCCATGTGTTGCCTGTGGTGGCCTGAAGTCCCCAGTTTCCTCCACCGACTCACCTACTGTCCTCATCGCCAACTCTGATAGTCTCATAAGTGGCAAAGCTGATGCCGCCCGAGACCTGCTGGGTGTTGAGACGAAGGGTGTAGGCTCGACTTTTAGTCATCACATGTAGCATCTCGTTACCTGTACACAAAACATACATAGAACCATTTATATATACAGTTATTTTATAGCATGCACAGTCCAGGCATAGGAGAAAGAGAAACATTATCTACACC
Organism: Petrolisthes cinctipes; assembly: GCA_033782935.1. NCBI lineage: Eukaryota > Metazoa > Arthropoda > Malacostraca > Decapoda > Porcellanidae > Petrolisthes > Petrolisthes cinctipes. Next base: position 27,434 of record JAWQEG010002230.1, on the reverse strand, counting down.
CACACACCTAATTCTGCATGCTAAATAAAATTAAATACTGTCATAACTGTATAGAAAAATACAGTATATGCAAAATTTTAGAATTAGCTTTACACCTTTCTCAAGGTGTATGTTTACCACCAAACTCCCTCTTGAACACTCACCCAGGTAGTACTCATCGTAAGGACTGCCAAAACCTTCCTTGTACTCCTGCCATGTGCGATTAAAGTCAACCTGAGGCCACGGGCTGGTGTCTTGGCGGGAGAGGAAGACAGTCCAGCCACCCCCATCAGTCTCCATATCACACCACACCGTCACGGGCTTATTACACGAACACCTGGGAGAGACAGCAACACCACGGGTCATGCACACACACACAAACTATCCTGTCTAGAGGATTACTGTATGCGGTCCAGTGACTGAATGTACTTACGTGAAGGGATAGATCTCATATACTCCACTCGTCTTCGCTCCTGCCATCAGATGATCAGCACAGTCGACGGGTCTGAAGGGCAGACACAATACAACACGATTCAGTAACACAACACAACACATCCTGCCGACACTGACATATGCATCAGAGACATGGACATGGAGTAGGGTGCATCAGTCTAGAATAGGTGCTGTGGAAATGAGTTACTTGAGAGGAGCATGTGGGGTGTCTAGGTGGGATGGAGAAAGTAATGAGAGTGTGTACGAGAGATGTGGTATGAGTGAGAAGGCAATTGGTATCGAGTGTGGAGTGGTTGAGAGAGTGAAGCGTAATACACTGAGATGGTTTGGACATGTAGAGAGAATGCAAGGTGAGGAGTTTGTAAAGAAGGTGTATGGAAGTGAAGTTGTGGGACCTGGTGTGAGAGGCAGACCTCCGGTCAGATGGCAGAACAGAGTGGAAGAGTATGTAAAGGAGAGAAACATGAGGGGCAGAGTAGGGTTGGACCAAGTAAGGAGGGAGTGTTGGAACAGGGAGAACTGGAGGCACTTCTGCCGTGGCCACCCCCTTGGGGGGAGTTCCCGGAGGGAACGAGGCGTCAGAGCTATAGATAGACAGATAGATATTGTATTACACTACTTAGTTGGTATATATCCCGTTGCCTGTTATCGTCTTTGCACCAAAATACGATAATGGTAAAATAATGAAATAAGAATAAAATTTTACAGTCACTGCAGGAGTAGATACTACAATATATCTCCACTAAGGAAGGATACAACTACAGAATCTTCCCCTACGCTGGCTTGAGGTAATAGTAACAGATGTCCTAAATTATGGCCTGGTACTGTACGAGTTCTTGCTTTATGTTGCTCCCTTATAAACACAATACATAATCACCCTTACTTACCTGGAGGGGGAGGTGTGGGGTGGAGGGTGTGTGGGTGGAAGGTGTGTGGGTGGCCTAAGAAAAAAGAACTGAATGATATTAATCAGGAAAAATTATATCTGACTTTATTTTTTTTTTAATGTGTAGGCTACTAGAATTTATGGATATTAGCATCTGTTTTTAAAGGCTCACTCCATGGACTGACAGCGCTGAATGTATGTATATGACAAATTTGTGTGCATGACTGTACCTGACGGAGGTGGGTTCATAAGTGGTGGAAAAGTTGAACATCTGCCTCAGGTTTTTCTCTTGGCCCTCATTCTTATCCTTCACTTCCTTCACTTCCTAAAAGATTGCAAATACACTCTTCGATTAAAGTCATGTCCGCTGCCACCAGAGGTCATTGGGCAAATTGGAGTGTTTATGAATGATGCCTTCAAATCCTCTTCTCGTATACGGAAGACGTCTGTTGCCTGATATAGTTTAAGTTTAAGGTGAATCTGTAGCCTTTCAATCTTTGGGCCATTTGCAAATATATCCATGGTGTTAACTATTGCATGGTAACTGTACAATGGCTCTGTAGTGTGTCTAGGGTGTCTTTGTACCGGTACCATGTCATCGTCAACACTATCAATATTTTTGCATACAACCCATTAGGCTATACCACATGAGGTTTACCATTATTTTATCTTTCAATATTTTTAGTATCGGCAAGACACGATATTTTGCCATTTAATATATGGAAATGTTAAAACGACAAACCTTTCTACCGAGTCCCCATGTTTACCCTCCTACACGTCATGCATTTCTTGTTCATTATACTGTACTGTACACACAACAAAATAACTACTGTATCTTTACACCTTCTGCGCGATACAAAATGACACTACGAATGAAGGTTTTTGATTACAGCCTTCTCACATTGGTATATCTGCGTATGTATGTTGTGGCCGCATCTGTTATCAAAAATCTTCATTCATGGTGTCATTTTGTATCGCGCAGAAGGTGTAACGATAGTTGTTTTGTTGTGTGTACATGTCTAATTTTGTAGTCTGACATTGCCCTTTTCCTTTGCCTATTTTCCTCGATCACCCCCTTGCGTGACCCTATCCAAAAATATCTCTGGGCTTGGTGCTACGTCCCATTATAAAAATAAGAAAAACTAATATAAAGCACTCGCCTGGTTGTGGGCGCCGTGATTCGCAGCCACGCCCACCATCATCACCACAGCTGCCCATAGTACCGCCCACACCACCTTCATCTTGAACAACCTTATATGATCTGAAATGCAAATAAACAAAAGATTCAATTCACTGGCAGTGTTAGGTGGGGCCAACTGTACAACCACAAGGTAAGAGTTTGATTGAGAATGAACCCCCTTCCCCCGCGCCGGCCCCTCTCCAACCAAAGTCTGGAAAACCCTGTAGGAAGATGAGGGAGAAGGCGATAGAGAGGTGGGGCAGCAAGCTCGAGGAATATAAGACAGGAAAGAGATAGAGGAGGGACAGCAAGCACGAGGAATATAAGACAAGAAAGAGATAAGAAGGACAGGAAGCACGAAAAAATATATAGAAAGGAAGCAGAAGATAGGGGAGGGACAGCAAGCATGAAAAACTATAGGTAGAAAGGAAGGAGATAAGAGGAGGGACAGCAAGCACGAAGGAAACAGAGAGATGAGTGATAATAGAGGAGGGACAGCAAGCACGAAGGAAACAGAGAGATGAGTGATAATAGAGGAGGGACAGCAAGCACGAAGGGAAAGTGGGTGTGTAGGATAACAAAAAACTCGTTCTATGTTTTCGTTCCATAGTGTTTTGTTAGGCTATGAGACGACGTAAGAGAAGATGATCATAAGCCAAAAAGCTATATTAATCTTTCCAGTGTTTTGTTATGAGATATCTATCTACCTTCTTCGATCACCAAACTCAAGACGGGAAAGAAAGATGAGATGATAAAGCAAAGCCAAAAAGTTAACCTTGCTATATATACTGTATCTCTCTCGGAGTTTAATTTTGAGGATATTTACCACCAATAACTTTAAGATGTAATTCAAGGAGGTGTGAGAAGTAGTTGATGTTGCCTAAGAGGAGGACTGTGCACCTATGACCATACAGAATTGGTGCCGAGGTTTATATAGCTAGGCTACTATAAAAAAAAACAGCTGTGTTCTCCTGAGCTGAGGGATGAGGATAAACTAATTGAAGCCGTACGTGTAATAAAGTTATAGCTATGAAATTACGCAGATAGTCGATATATATCTCCCAGAATCCAGTCACTCAATTTTATCGGCTTTAATAACAGCCTAAAAATGTATACCTGATGTTATAGTAGTGGTATTTGAGAAAGTTCAACTGCTCCATAAACTTTGAATAAACTGTAACTATGACGATTTGAATTGAGGAATATTGGTATTCAGAATTTCAGAACTAATATAGTAATTAAATAGTCCGACGGCCGACAGTCGCATAAAACATGCTGGAATACTAGTGCTATCGGTAGGTAGCCTAATAGGTATTCGACAGAAGTTATTCTATAATGCAGTGTTGTCAAACTTTCAGCATACGTCGGGTAACTAATTAGAATAACTAAATAATGTGAATATACCGTACTTTGGTTCATCGAACTTTATGAGACGGGTATTATGTAAAACAACAAATTAATTTATCCTTTTATAGTTGTAATGAACGTATCAGCGGATGGATAATTATCTTCGTAGAGACGTAGACGAATAATTTTCAAAGTACTTTTATATAATCTGATACACCGTACTATATCTTATAAGAATAATTGTTAATATTTATAAGAATATTTAATGAGAATATTGGATTGATTTCATAAGTTTTATGGAGACATATTACGGAAATAAGTATGTGGATCACGTGTGTCATTGTTGTGAGGCAAGACGCTGCTACACTAGTACACTGACTGAGTGCCGTGAGTGGCAGTGAAGTACTGTCAGGCGGTAAATGCAACTTTTAGGCCCTCTGGACACACGGGCGCTTTGTGGTGGCCACACAAGGACTACACACAGTAGCAGGGACGTGGCTTTCCATAGGTTTCCATTGTTTTAAAACCAACCCCAACACACCAGTGAGTGTGTCAGTGTGGCGGGGATTTGTGTTTTAGACAGTGACACACGGACTACATGTGGTTTCTCAGTGGCCTGTAAATTCCCCCACCTCTATTTGGCCTGTTGTTGTTTCCGTGCCGCCACCAGCCGTACACACGGGCCACTCAGCTACCTAACCACAAATCGCCCCCGTGTCCCGGGCCATAATTATAGGTGAGTAACATCTTTGACTCGCACCTCTACAAGTTGGATATTTTATTAGTTAGATAAGCCAGCACAGATTGTCTGCATCACCCAATAGATGGGACATGATGTATAGGTGAGGTAGAAAGGTTGATGCATCGTCCATTGTGTCAGAATGTATAGCACTTTATTTTAACAATAGATTTGGGAGCTACTGTACACTCGCAATCCAAAATTTGTATCCAGGACTTGTTGAAGTTTCGAATCATTTGAAATACTAGTGAACCAATTACAACACTTATCCTGTTTCATATTTGCTTGAGCTCACTTAATACTCGATCAGGCTATTCGAAACAAGCCTGTATACACATTTTGGATTGCGAGTATACAGTCTCTGCCTGGGCCCTTGAGTACAGTAAGTATCCACCCACTCCCAGCCAACGCAGACATGTGGCACCATCGCTACCGTGGATACGAGGAGTGAAGCAGGGCAAGACTCGTCAATTGAACCTGAGTCGAATCAATTACTTGAGCCAGCGAGAAGGTGGAGGGAAGACAGTGTTTCGCTGATTCAGCCTTAGGTTGATGAGTCTTGCTCTGCTTCATCCCTCGTATCCCTTTGCGATGGTGCCACATGTCTGGGTTGGCTGAGCCTGGGAGTGGGTGGATACTTACTCCAGGCCGAGACTGTACTAGTACCTGTATGTGTGTGTTGAGAAATTGGATACTGTGTGTGTGTGTGTGTGTGGAGAAATTGGATGCTACACGTGTGTGTGTGTGTGTGTGTATGGAGAAATTGGATGCTGTACGGGTGAGTGAGTGAGTGTGTGTGTGGAGTGATATATTATGGTATGTGTCACTGGTATGGGTCTCTGGTATTTTTGTTTTCAGTTTGCATGTAAAATATGCAGATTTCTTCATGTAATGTGGGGCTGGTATGTGAAATATAAGTTAACACATTCCTAAATATTAATGGTGAACGTTTCGGCAGCCTCCCTAAGGATAAGAGTACCGACCAACATAGTAGCTTAATTGTACGGTACGATAAGGCCAAAGTTTGGAATACATCGAATATTGCAACATTATAAAACATACCTGTGCTTATGTCTGTCTCTGAGGCGTTGTTAGCAGACCAAGCCTACGTACGGTACTGAGGTTTCCTGTGTATTTTAGTACAGTAGTTGCTTTCTCTTTGATTAACACAACTTTTAAGGTTCTCAGAAGTAATGTTACGTGACCCTACATGAAAAAAATAACTTTACCATAAAAACATCGCGTAATGGTGCGTTAGATATTAATATACACGAATTAGAAGAGCTGAAAACAGGAATTATCGAACCTATGGGTACTGTGTAAACCTATGGTCAATGTCGTGTTGATTAAGATTGGGGTCAATTTTACTTTATAGCCTAATCATATGTAGTAAACTATCAAGATCTGGCCGGCGATGACAAACTACAAAACTTGTGTACTGAGACTTTTGTCCACAACTGTACTTGGAACTTATAATGACTTCTCTGTCACGCTCGAGTGGAGGTGTTTTCTGTGTCCCATTTAGGTCGGCAATTGGCAATACTTTTTCCTACTGCTTTCAGGCTGAAGTGAAGGTGACCTACAGGTGTCAATCAACACCATTCCGATTCTCTGTCAGTAAACATAGTGAAAAGTAGATGTGGGTCGTGTTTACTTCCACGTCACCCTGTCACTTGGAACACTATAATTACTCCTCTCATACAGTCACTCTGAATAAGACATTTAACTGTGGCACTCTCATCAAGTGAACTGTATACAAGTAAGGAATGAAGAGAGTATAATATTATGCAGGTAAACATTATTAAAATTTTACAGCCCAGCTGAGCTTGGGTGGGATCTTCAAAACTTCGCTAAGGTCTCTTTATATACAGTCCGCATATAATAAACAAATTAGGCTACGCGACTTGGAGATGATTTCGATTTTAGAATAAAAGTTTTGTTGGTTTAGAATAAAGTAATTGCTCTAAAACTTTCTAATTCTACGTAAAGTGCGTCTAAATATTTTGTGTGTGTGTGGCTCAATCTTAGTAGTGCTGCATAATGAAGTATAGACAGTATGAACAACAAGTTATATATCAAACTTCAGTATATACAAATGACGCAGTTCGTGATGTGTTGTAGTTACTGTTGTTCAGTGATGTGTGAAAATGATCTAAATCCTCTTTTAGATTCAAAGATAGGAGGCTTCTGGATGGGTTGGAGAGATACTGACATTATAACAAGACATGGAAGTAAGAAAGGACTGTCGATGTAAGGTAAGAAAAGAATAATAAGTTTAATGCGGTTCAGTACACTGTAGTATTCTCTGGTTGCGCTTATTATATTTTTTGGGGGAATATATTTGGATACCTGTCCGTTCCACGTATGTACAGGCATTGCACTATTGCATCTATGTGGAGTTCTGTGATGTTTATTTGTGTACGACAGCTCAATCCATTTATAGCCTAGTTGATGTCCTGTGCAAGTTGATGCTATATAAGAATATTAATTGTCGTATCCATTCTATTGTCAAACATTACTTGGCGTGGTGTAGACTAGCCTATCTTGAATTATAACCAAATTGTAACTGCCTGCATACGTAAGAAATTTGCCGTCATTCATATCCACAGCAATGCATGTATTTATTTTGTTTTGACATAGTTGCACTCTAGACACATTTCTATGACTTAAGAGAGTATTCCTAGCCATTGGCATGAAATGTTCATACTATTATAATTCACACCAATAGAGTGTATGGTTACGCAGTGGTAGCTTATCTTTTATCCCTGTATCAAACCTTCATTGGGTATATTATGGATAAAATGTATAGACAATGCGTTCCATGGAAGCCCTTAAAGTGTTTATTTTCATATAATTATCGTATATTATTTTAGTGAGCCATGTTATGGTTAGTGTTGGTGAAAAAAGAGGTGTGCATCTTGAATCAACTTTCCTATTAGGCTACATAACGCCGTGAAAATGAGGATGGTAGTATTCCTGCGGATTTGGTGCATTTTTAAATTGAAGTTTTGCATAAGGGGTCAATGGATACCACTTGTGGTATTATTTCATTGCCACTAATTTGTACCTTCAGTAATAATGATGACAGACATTAATGAAATGATATCGTCAGTTTGAATTTATTTTTATAACCTCTGGACATCTGTACTGACATTCATTAGTATAGTATTCCTCGCTCTCAGTTTATGCATTAAGGGTATATCCAGTTTACTTTTGGTGCAGCTACAATCAAATATCCACCGACACTTAATTTCCTTCCATCATAGTAAATATCTTGGTAATAAAGAACAACACGTGTATGATTTTGCAGCACCTCATAGTAATAATTAAGGGGATTGAGTTGACTTAAGGTGTTGTATGATTATATTTTGATATGATACTGATTTATTTGCACGATGGAAGGAAAGTATCGGTGGTTATTTGATATTGGCTGTATATTGGAGAGCCTTGATTCCTACATAGTTTGCCAGGAAAAAGATTTATGTTAACAATAATAATAATGGTGTCTTGTTTCTTGGAATAGTTTGGTGGAATCAGTTGCTCCAGGTTTACTAATTTAAGACCCCCGTGATGTAGCCAGAAAAGTGGAGGTTAATTAATTAGCGAGTGCCTCAAACATTACCAAGAAACACCACCTACATTGAAAAAGCTTGTTTCGTGGCATAATCAGGATGAATCAGAAGCCACCAGATCTCATACAAGATCACAGAGTCCACAGTGTTGGCAAATCTGGTGTTCCTAATTCCTCCAAACTATTCCAAGCAACAGAACACCATTATTTTTGTTCATTTGGTGCCGTTTCCTGGCATACTTTGGAGGAATCATGACACTCCAATGTAACAATAGTGAATTACCCTATTAAGGGGAAAGTACAGTGTTGGTAAATCTGGAGCCACTGATTCTTCCAAACTATCCCAAAGCAACAAAACACCATTATTTCTGTTCATCTGGTCCTGTTTCTTAGCATACTTTGGAGGAATCTAGGTGCTCCAATTTGCCAAAAGTATACTCTCCCCTTAAGCCTGTCAAGTGGGTCTGTCCTCGTGCCTGCAGTTGCCCTAGCTCCTCTTTCTATCTCTTCCCTCTTGCTTTATACAGGATCTTCAAGGCTAAGCGAGGTCTTCTTTCTTTATCTTCTTTAAATTTGTATTCCACTTTCTTTCTTCATCTTCAAATTTGTATTCCACTTTCTTTCTTCATCTTCAAATTTGTATTCCACTTTCTTTCTTCATCTTCAAATTTGTTGTCCACTTTCTTTCTCAATTGGTCCACGTTTTCTCCATTCTCTTCCCTTCCTCTCGTTTTTCTTTCTTTTTTCCTCTTCTTTCTATTCCCTTTCTCCCTCTTTTCTTTTATTTATTTCCCTTATGTACTTTTCCTTTCCTCTATTATCCACTTTCTCCCCCATTGGTTTCCCTCTTACCTTTCAACATCTCTTTCTTTTCTTTCGTTACCTTTCTCCCTTCTTTTACTTCCTCTCTCTCTCTCTCTCTCTCTCTCTCTCTCTCTCTCTCTCTCTCTCTCTCTCTCTCTCATGGCATATTGTAAAGAATTATATTAAAAGCCGTAGGAATTTGTTTAACTTTTATTGACATTTTTGTTGGACAAGTGTGATTTTATGTTAGATTTATTTTCCATGTACTGATATAGCCTACAGGAATATAGCAGAGTCAATTGTATTTTGTTTATAACCTATCCAGTAGAGAGCCAATTGCATTTTGCATTTCCCTTTTCATGATTATTCATAAAGGATATTTCACTAAAGAACCAAATGCATTTATTTCTTGATAGGCAGTTCAAAGTCCATTGAAGAGAACTCATTGTAAGAAGGTTATTAAATTTATTAAACGTATATAAAACATTACAGTAAAAATCAATTGTACTAAACAAAAGAACCATTACATTGTCTTTTTTATGTGCAATAGTTTATATAATCAGAACCTAATTATATATATAACAACAATTCATGTTGGACAACGTTAACACAAAATAGGTCTATACCATGATCATTACTCTTTTCTCCGATGCTGAGATGTCTATTGTGTGTATATCTGAATATATCCCTTACCGTATTTTGTGTGTATTAAAAAAAAATCATATGGAACGGTAAAAGTGCCAGAACAGAAGATTTACTTCATCACCTAAAAAGATAAAATAGAGACCGATATACTCTTTTCTCACGATATTCAGTTGTGGACATATGAAACAGACACACCTGAAACTTGGCCCTTTATTGAGAATATTTTGCAGGATGAGACGTTGTGTGTAGAGGCGTGTTCTATTCTATGCTTGATAAAGGGTCCGTTTGAAGTGTGTCTGCTTAATTAATGAACTGGAATAACTTCCTGCACGAGACATATCATAGAAATCTAATATTTCTCCCTTCCTTAGCGACCTATCAGTCTCTTGTCTTTTTATTTCTACCTCAACGTTTTCTCAGTATCATGCCTTTATCATGAACAAACCGTACTGGTGGTCACGGCTCCTGCGTCCCATGATAACCCTCTTGCCCGCTGGCCACCTCACATTCCGTGCCTTCAGTCCGCTCAGCATCCTCTCTCTAGCCTGATGGTGCTCATGGTCTTTGCTCCAGTCGTGCAGGGGGGCAGGGACGGCGTGCATTAGGATAGCCCCGGCGAGTTTCAGCAGACCACGTTCCATTGGCTGGATGTAGGTCACTGTGTTGGTATTTGGGTACAGGATCCTGAGAGTCAGTTCCAGCATCTCTCGGTGCAAGGCGACGAGTTGCATCGCTGTGATGTTAGGGTTGTTTAAGCTCTTTAAGATGGTCTCAAACTGGATGGATTCTGGATTCATGGGATGGAAAATAGAGAAACCTGCCAGGATTGGTGTTGCCATAAACAGGGAATTGCCTTCCGCTGTGGCTCCTTGGAAGGTTACCAGCGGTGCCTGATATAACAACATCCAACCAAGGTTGCCCACTCGAATCTCTCGTTCCATATCAGCGATCATACTTAGTCTCGGTCGTTTGACGGAGTTTAGTTCACCTGATGACTCTTTGGGGATGTAAGAAGTGTACAGGGCAAGGATGTCCCGAACTTTCAATTGGTGCTTGAAATTTAGGTTTGAAAAATCGCTGCAGAGGAGGCCCAGATATGCGAGTATCTCTTGTACTTCCTCAGGAGTGATGAAGTCCTCGTGGAAGAATATGCGGTTGGAGTAGTTGAAGTTGTACTTTTTGTACCTTTTTGAAGTTCTCTTTTGCCAGATGCTCAATATCTTTGCACCTTGTTCGCCAGTGAGGTCAAAGATTTCTAAGATAACATTTGGATCAGTTTCATGGTACCACTGCTCACTCATCTTTTCCTTCAAACGTATGAGACGATTTAGAGAAGAAGTGACATTGAAGTGTAACTGTGATGAATCAGACTTCTCTTGCAGACTGAGGAGAAGCACAAGAAGATCAATGACTTTGCGTGTTGTGTCCTTCTCAAGCAAATTGTCCTTTTTGCTTAGGAAGTTCATTAAGTGTAGTATGTCCTCCACCTCGAGCTCCAGATCAGTGTTGTCTGGGTCCCATTCAGTGTAGAGATGCTTGAACAGCCTCGACAACTTCCTCATGTCGAAGTTCATATGAAATTTGTTATCCTTTATCTTATTTAGTATCTGGTAGATCACGTTTGCTTGTAAAGTAGGTCGAGCCTTTATTGATGTCAGAAATTCGTACATGGCACTACTTGAATCCCTCTTGGTATACTTTTTAGACGCACTGAGCAGCTTCATAATCAGCTGACCTATCCATTTGGAATATGACTCTGTAGACTGAAGATGCTGCAATAAGACTTCAATATCAGTTTTCGATAAGATATGATCGGATATTTGGTTAAGCAAATTGGATATCATTAAAAGATCGATGTTCTGTGGAGTCCCGGTCGTAGAATCGAATAGTTGGAGGAGCTGGAGGAAGGCACTTATATCAATGTTAGTTTGCAAGTTGGGTGACTCTCTAGTCATGCTGAGAATCTGTTGTTTTAGATCGTGAATACTGGCAGAACCCTCGGACCAGATCCAGTTCATTAACACAGACTGGAGATTAAGTGCATTACGAGGATAAATTATTTTTTCTTGTGTCGTTTCACTAGGAGTCTGATTTGATCCTAGTTGTGACAGTTGCTGCAAAAACACGCTCAAGTCGATGCTTACACTATCAGGATCAGTAACCATCTCAAGCTGCTGTAGTATTTGCCTAGCTGTGTTGATGTCCATGTTTATACGGTAAATTGGTGACCGTTTTAACAGAATAATCAATTTCAGTAATACTTTGAGAATGGTTACCTTGTGGGGTGGGGCAGTGCCATACTGTTTATCAAGTTGATTCAAGTCATTTGTAAATTCATCAATATCTTTTTGTGTTTGAAGATCAAGTGAAGCTCGAAGTAGCTCTCTAAGATGCCCCATGATTTTCTGAATATCAAAGTGTGGATGACTTGCACCTGGATTATTTATCAAAAGAACAAGTTGTTTCACAATGTCATTCAAATATGCTGATTGTTGATTGGCTACATTTGGTATTGTTTCCATGTAGCTGTAAAGCTTGCTTAATATTATACTGAAATTGAAATTAAGAGTATCCATAGGAATGTACTGTATCTGTTTTTCAATCAGTGTGATAATAACATTTGGTTGGTATGAAGAGGAGCGTTTCACTAAATATATTAGCTTCAACAAGAGTCTGATTATAGTGTGAGGCTGATAACTACCAGAGGACAAACCTAAACTGAGTTGTTGTAGTAATGTTAGGATGTCTTGGACAGTTTCATCAGAGGCACTGTCCGCTACCATTTGTTTGAATTTCACGATGGCTAATTCAAGGTTAGTTCTTGCTTGAATATCCTGGTTGTTTTTCAATACAAAAATAAGCTTAATCATAAGATCGATTACCGTTCTTGGTTTGATGGAAGGTAGAGGCTGATGTCCAGGGTCTGGAGAGACTGTATTAAGAAACTTGAGCAATGTTTTGAAGGTGAGGTCTAAGCATGAGGTGTACTTTCCATTCTCCATTATTATTATGCTTTTAAGAGGGGTGACGTCAAAGATTGGGTTAAGGTCTGTAGATGATGTTGTGTATTTCAGTAGTTTGGAAATTAGGCTATAATACCAAGAAGAACCAGAGCCTTTTATGATCTTTCCGTCTGAGGAAAGAAGATCTTGTAGATGGAGCAATAGTTTGGGGACATCAAAGTCTGGTGGAATATTAGGGTTGCCACGTGTAATATATTGTAATCTTACGATGATCAGCATTCTCAACTCTGCATCAAGATATAAAGGAGGGTTTGTTGGAGGTTGCATTGTGGTCGTTATTATCCAAGGTATGGATCCATCAGGATTTAATATTTTGAATAAACTTGGAACATCAATATCAGAGTTTGGATGTTCCAAATAGTAACGTACCCTTGTCTCTAGTAAATCAATGTTAAAACCGATGGGCATAAAACCTGACTGTTTAATGAGGGTCAAGATCTCGAGGAGAATTTCAAGAATCAAGTGGTTCTGAGGAGGCTGTGAAATTAACCTACCTCGAAGTAAATTAAGTCGGAACATTACAAAGAGGATATCATTGGTCACATCCGTTGAAGAATCATCTCCAAACAAATCCTTGATTCGCATTTTCAGAGTATCTATGTAATGATTTACCTGTGAACTGTTTATCCCACTCAGGAGGCGTAGGAGAATGGTAATGACATCAGTAATTAGGCCGCGATCCAGGTCAGGCTTTGGAGTTGTTTGAAGTGGGTCAGGGTCGTTTGGAATTATAGGTTTTAGGAATTTGAGCAAAATTTTGTAAGAGAGATCCGAACCTGATGAATAATATCCTATCTCATGGATGATAGTTTCTTTTAGAGGGTCAATATCGAAAAGCGGATAATTAGGAGTAGATTCTGGTTTATGATTGAGGAGCTTTGAAATGAGATTGAAATCCCAGAGAAGGCCAGATTGACTTGGGATGCCATTTGTCGAAAGAAGTGATTGTAACTGAAGTAACAAGTGGGGCACATTAAAGTCTTGTGGAATATTTGGATTTCCCTTTGTGATAATTTGAAGTAATTGAATGATCTCATTCTTTAAGGCTGGATCAAGGTATTCTGTTGTAGGTCGTGACGTTGTTGTATATGTTGGACTTGGAGTAAACCAATATGGGGGTTTATCCATTTGTAAAATGTTGAATAGGTATGTGAAGTCTATGGGTTTTGTAGGATTACTGAAATATTGCTGGAGGGTGTTCAGTAGCATATCAATATTGAAACCAATTGGTATATGACCTGATTGTTTAATCAATGATAGTATTTTGAAAAGAATTTTAAGAATAAGAGGCTTTTGAGGCATTTGTGGATGATACGTTTTCTGAATCTGTTCCAAGTCTGTCAAAATTGATTTTAGTTCTGATATGACAGGTGTAGATGGTACATCTCCAAACAATTCATTTAGTATTTCTTTTATCTTTTCTATATATTGGTAGGCTTGTGAACTGTCTACTCCATATAGTAAGTGCAGGAAAGTGGTAATAACTTCAATAATTTTGTCTTCTTGATTACCAGGTCTCGGAGTTACATTTGGGTCTGTTGTCAACGTGTCGTTGTACTTAAACAATATCCTTAATAGAATTGACAAGTCAAAGTTCTTGTATGCATCCATATCATTAACTGGAATAGTCTGAAGTTTATCATAAAATTCCTTGATGAGATCATTAGGTTGATATGTGGGAGACTGTTTCAGAAGAATTAAAAGTTTTAACAAGATTTTGACATTTATGACAGATGTAGGTTGTCCGGAGATGAGACTCTGTTTAACTTTCATAAGCAACATTAGGATGTTTTGAATATTAGGGTCTGAAGTTCTAGTAGCAAACAGTTGCTGGAATTTTGTTATTATATCTTCCAGATCAGTTCTCGTTTGCATATGGCCAGGATTTTTCATGACGTAAATAAACTTAATAATGAGTTCAACTATAAGATTTATTTGAACTGGTTCAGGCTCTTCTGGAATTATAATTTTTAGGAATTCGAGCAAAATTTTGTAAGTGAGATCCGAACCTGATGAATAATATCCTATCTCATGGATGATAGTTTCTTTTAGGGGGTCAATATCGAAAAGCGGATAATTAGGAGTAGATTCTGGTTTATGATTGAGGAGCTTTGAAATGAGATTGAAATCCCAGAGAAGGCCAGATTGACTTGGGATGCCATTTGTCGAAAGAAGTGATTGTAACTGAAGTAACAAGTGGGGCACATTAAAGTCTTGTGGAATATTTGGATTTCCCTTTGTGATAATTTGAAGTAATTGAATGATCTCATTCTTTAAGGCTGGATCAAGGTATTCTGTTGTAGGTCGTGACGTTGTTGTATATGTTGGACTTGGAGTAAACCAATATGGGGGTTTATCCATTTGTAAAATGTTGAATAGGTATGTGAAGTCTATGGGTTTTGTAGGATTACTGAAATATTGCTGGAGGGTGTTCAGTAGCATATCAATATTGAAACCAATTGGTATATGACCTGATTGTTTAATCAATGATAGTATTTTGAAAAGAATTTTAAGAATAAGAGGCTTTTGAGGCATTTGTGGATGATACGTTTTCTGAATCTGTTCCAAGTCTGTCAAAATTGATTTTAGTTCTGATATGACAGGTGTAGATGGTACATCTCCAAACAATTCATTTAGTATTTCTTTTATCTTTTCTATATATTGGTAGGCTTGTGAACTATCTACTCCATATAGTAAGTGCAGGAAAGTGGTAATAACTTCAATAATTTTGTCTTCTTGATTACCAGGTCTCGGAGTTACATTTGGGTCTGTTGTCAACGTGTCGTTGTACTTAAACAATATCCTTAATAGAATTGACAAGTCAAAGTTCTTGTATGCATCCATATCATTAACTGGAATAGTCTGAAGTTTATCATAAAATTCCTTGATGAGATCATTAGGTTGATATGTGGGAGACTGTTTCAGAAGAATTAAAAGTTTTAACAAGATTTTGACATTTATGACAGATGTAGGTTGTCCGGAGATGAGACTCTGTTTAACTTTCATAAGCAACATTAGGATGTTTTGAATATTAGGGTCTGAAGTTCTAGTAGCAAACAGTTGCTGGAATTTTGTTATTATATCTTCCAGATCAGTTCTCGTTTGCATATGGCCAGGATTTTTCATGACGTAAATAAACTTAATAATGAGTTCAACTATAAGATTTATTTGAACTGGTTCAGGCTCTTCTGGAATTATAATTTTTAGGAATTCGAGCAAAATTTTGTAAGTGAGATCCGAACCTGATGAATAATATCCTATCTCATGGATGATAGTTTCTTTTAGGGGGTCAATATCGAAAAGCGGATAATTAGGAGTAGATTCTGGTTTATGATTGAGGAGCTTTGAAATGAGATTGAAATCCCAGAGAAGGCCAGATTGACTTGGGATGCCATTTGTCGAAAGAAGTGATTGTAACTGAAGTAACAAGTGGGGCACATTAAAGTCTTGTGGAATATTTGGATTTCCCTTCGTGATAATTTGAAGTAATTGAATGATCTCATTCTTTAAGGCTGGATCAAGGTATTCTGTTGTAGGTCGTGACGTTGTTGTATATGTTGGACTTGGAGTAAACCAATATGGGGGTTTATCCATTTGTAAAATGTTGAATAGGTATGTGAAGTCTATGGGTTTTGTAGGATTACTGAAATATTGCTGGAGGGTGTTCAGTAGCATATCAATATTGAAACCAATTGGTATATGACCTGATTGTTTAATCAATGATAGTATTTTGAAAAGAATTTTAAGAATAAGAGGCTTTTGAGGCATTTGTGGATGATACGTTTTCTGAATCTGTTCCAAGTCTGTCAAAATTGATTTTAGTTCTGATATGACAGGTGTAGATGGTACATCTCCAAACAATTCATTTAGTATTTCTTTTATCTTCTCTATATATTGGTAGGCTTGTGAACTGTCTACTCCATATAGTAAGTGCAGGAAAGTGGTAATAACTTCAATAATTTTGTCTTCTTGATTACCAGGTCTCGGAGTTACATTTGGGTCTGTTGTCAACGTGTCGTTGTACTTAAACAATATCCTTAATAGAATTGACAAGTCAAAGTTCTTGTATGCATCCATATCATTAACTGGAATAGTCTGAAGTTTATCATAAAATTCCTTGATGAGATCATTAGGTTGATATGTGGGAGACTGTTTCAGAAGAATTAAAAGTTTTAACAAGATTTTGACATTTATGACAGATGTAGGTTGTCCGGAGATGAGACTCTGTTTAACTTTCATAAGCAACATTAGGATGTTTTGAATATTAGGGTCTGAAGTTCTAGTAGCAAACAGTTGCTGGAATTTTGTTATTATATCTTCCAGATCAGTTCTCGTTTGCATATGGCCAGGATTTTTCATGACATAAATAAACTTAATAATGAGTTCGACTATAAGATTTATTTGAACTGGTTCAGGCTCTTCTGGAATTATAATTTTTAGGAATTCGAGCAAAATTTTGTAAGTGAGATCCGAACCTGATGAATAATATCCTATCTCATGGATGATAGTTTCTTTAAGAGGGTCAATATCGAAAAGCAGATAATTAGGAGTAGATTCTGGTTTATGATTGAGGAGATTTGAAATGAGATTGAAATCCCAGAGAAGGCCAGATTGACTTGGGATGCCATTTGTCGAAAGAAGTGATTGTAACTGAAGTAACAAGTGGGGCACATTAAAGTCTTGTGGAATATTTGGATTTCCCTTTGTGATAATTTGAAGTAATTGAATGATCTCATTCTTTAAGGCTGGATCAAGGTATTCTGTTGTAGGTCGTGACGTTGTTGTATATGTTGGACTTGGAGTAAACCAATATGGGGGTTTATCCATTTGTAAAATGTTGAATAGGTATGTGAAGTCTATGGGTTTTGTAGGATTACTGAAATATTGCTGGAGGGTGTTCAGTAGCATATCAATATTGAAACCAATTGGTATATGACCTGATTGTTTAATCAATGATAGTATTTTGAAAAGAATTTTAAGAATAAGAGGCTTTTGAGGCATTTGTGGATGATACGTTTTCTGAATCTGTTCCAAGTCTGTCAAAATTGATTTTAGTTCTGATATGACAGGTGTAGATGGTACATCTCCAAACAATTCATTTAGTATTTCTTTTATCTTTTCTATATATTGGTAGGCTTGTGAACTGTCTACTCCATATAGTAAGTGCAGGAAAGTGGTAATAACTTCAATAATTTTGTCTTCTTGATTACCAGGTCTCGGAGTTACATTTGGGTCTGTTGTCAACGTGTCGTTGTACTTAAACAATATCCTTAATAGAATTGACAAGTCAAAGTTCTTGTATGCATCCATATCATTAACTGGAATAGTCTGAAGTTTATCATAAAATTCCTTGATGAGATCATTAGGTTGATATGTGGGAGACTGTTTCAGAAGAATTAAAAGTTTTAACAAGATTTTGACATTTATGACAGATGTAGGTTGTCCGGAGATGAGACTCTGTTTAACTTTCATAAGCAACATTAGGATGTTTTGAATATTAGGGTCTGAAGTTCTAGTAGCAAACAGTTGCTGGAATTTTGTTATTATATCTTCCAGATCAGTTCTCGTTTGCATATGGCCAGGATTTTTCATGACGTAAATAAACTTAATAATGAGTTCAACTATAAGATTTATTTGAACTGGTTCAGGCTCTTCTGGAATTATAATTTTTAGGAATTCGAGCAAAATTTTGTAAGTGAGATCCGAACCTGATGAATAATATCCTATCTCATGGATGATAGTTTCTTTTAGAGGGTCAATATCGAAAAGCGGATAATTAGGAGTAGATTCTGGTTTATGATTGAGGAGCTTTGAAATGAGATTGAAATCCCAGAGAAGGCCAGATTGACTTGGGATGCCATTTGTCGAAAGAAGTGATTGTAACTGAAGTAACAAGTGGGGCACATTAAAGTCTTGTGGAATATTTGGATTTCCCTTTGTGATAATTTGAAGTAATTGAATGATCTCATTCTTTAAGGCTGGATCAAGGTATTCTGTTGTAGGTCGTGACGTTGTTGTATATGTTGGACTTGGAGTAAACCAATATGGGGGTTTATCCATTTGTAAAATGTTGAATAGGTATGTGAAGTCTATGGGTTTTGTAGGATTACTGAAATATTGCTGGAGGGTGTTCAGTAGCATATCAATATTGAAACCAATTGGTATATGACCTGATTGTTTAATCAATGATAGTATTTTGAAAAGAATTTTAAGAATAAGAGGCTTTTGAGGCATTTGTGGATGATACGTTTTCTGAATCTGTTCCAAGTCTGTCAAAATTGATTTTAGTTCTGATATGACAGGTGTAGATGGTACATCTCCAAACAATTCATTTAGTATTTCTTTTATCTTTTCTATATATTGGTAGGCTTGTGAACTATCTACTCCATATAGTAAGTGCAGGAAAGTGGTAATAACTTCAATAATTTTGTCTTCTTGATTACCAGGTCTCGGAGTTACATTTGGGTCTGTTGTCAACGTGTCGTTGTACTTAAACAATATCCTTAATAGAATTGACAAGTCAAAGTTCTTGTATGCATCCATATCATTAACTGGAATAGTCTGAAGTTTATCATAAAATTCCTTGATGAGATCATTAGGTTGATATGTGGGAGACTGTTTCAGAAGAATTAAAAGTTTTAACAAGATTTTGACATTTATGACAGATGTAGGTTGTCCGGAGATGAGACTCTGTTTAACTTTCATAAGCAACATTAGGATGTTTTGAATATTAGGGTCTGAAGTTCTAGTAGCAAACAGTTGCTGGAATTTTGTTATTATATCTTCCAGATCAGTTCTCGTTTGCATATGGCCAGGATTTTTCATGACGTAAATAAACTTAATAATGAGTTCAACTATAAGATTTATTTGAACTGGTTCAGGCTCTTCTGGAATTATAATTTTTAGGAATTCGAGCAAAATTTTGTAAGTGAGATCCGAACCTGATGAATAATATCCTATCTCATGGATGATAGTTTCTTTTAGGGGGTCAATATCGAAAAGCGGATAATTAGGAGTAGATTCTGGTTTATGATTGAGGAGCTTTGAAATGAGATTGAAATCCCAGAGAAGGCCAGATTGACTTGGGATGCCATTTGTCGAAAGAAGTGATTGTAACTGAAGTAACAAGTGGGGCACATTAAAGTCTTGTGGAATATTTGGATTTCCCTTTGTGATAATTTGAAGTAATTGAATGATCTCATTCTTTAAGGCTGGATCAAGGTATTCTGTTGTAGGTCGTGACGTTGTTGTATATGTTGGACTTGGAGTAAACCAATATGGGGGTTTATCCATTTGTAAAATGTTGAATAGGTATGTGAAGTCTATGGGTTTTGTAGGATTACTGAAATATTGCTGGAGGGTGTTCAGTAGCATATCAATATTGAAACCAATTGGTATATGACCTGATTGTTTAATCAATGATAGTATTTTGAAAAGAATTTTAAGAATAAGAGGCTTTTGAGGCATTTGTGGATGATACGTTTTCTGAATCTGTTCCAAGTCTGTCAAAATTGATTTTAGTTCTGATATGACAGGTGTAGATGGTACATCTCCAAACAATTCATTTAGTATTTCTTTTATCTTTTCTATATATTGGTAGGCTTGTGAACTATCTACTCCATATAGTAAGTGCAGGAAAGTGGTAATAACTTCAATAATTTTGTCTTCTTGATTACCAGGTCTCGGAGTTACATTTGGGTCTGTTGTCAACGTGTCGTTGTACTTAAACAATATCCTTAATAGAATTGACAAGTCAAAGTTCTTGTATGCATCCATATCATTAACTGGAATAGTCTGAAGTTTATCATAAAATTCCTTGATGAGATCATTAGGTTGATATGTGGGAGACTGTTTCAGAAGAATTAAAAGTTTTAACAAGATTTTGACATTTATGACAGATGTAGGTTGTCCGGAGATGAGACTCTGTTTAACTTTCATAAGCAACATTAGGATGTTTTGAATATTAGGGTCTGAAGTTCTAGTAGCAAACAGTTGCTGGAATTTTGTTATTATATCTTCCAGATCAGTTCTCGTTTGCATATGGCCAGGATTTTTCATGACGTAAATAAACTTAATAATGAGTTCAACTATAAGATTTATTTGAACTGGTTCAGGCTCTTCTGGAATTATAATTTTTAGGAATTCGAGCAAAATTTTGTAAGTGAGATCCGAACCTGATGAATAATATCCTATCTCATGGATGATAGTTTCTTTTAGAGGGTCAATATCGAAAAGCGGATAATTAGGAGTAGATTCTGGTTTATGATTGAGGAGCTTTGAAATGAGATTGAAATCCCAGAGAAGGCCAGATTGACTTGGGATGCCATTTGTCGAAAGAAGTGATTGTAACTGAAGTAACAAGTGGGGCACATTAAAGTCTTGTGGAATATTTGGATTTCCCTTTGTGATAATTTGAAGTAATTGAATGATCTCATTCTTTAAGGCTGGATCAAGGTATTCTGTTGTAGGTCGTGACGTTGTTGTATATGTTGGACTTGGAGTAAACCAATATGGGGGTTTATCCATTTGTAAAATGTTGAATAGGTATGTGAAGTCTATGGGTTTTGTAGGATTACTGAAATATTGCTGGAGGGTGTTCAGTAGCATATCAATATTGAAACCAATTGGTATATGACCTGATTGTTTAATCAATGATAGTATTTTGAAAAGAATTTTAAGAATAAGAGGCTTTTGAGGCATTTGTGGATGATACGTTTTCTGAATCTGTTCCAAGTCTGTCAAAATTGATTTTAGTTCTGATATGACAGGTGTAGATGGTACATCTCCAAACAATTCATTTAGTATTTCTTTTATCTTTTCTATATATTGGTAGGCTTGTGAACTGTCTACTCCATATAGTAAGTGCAGGAAAGTGGTAATAACTTCAATAATTTTGTCTTCTTGATTACCAGGTCTCGGAGTTACATTTGGGTCTGTTGTCAACGTGTCGTTGTACTTAAACAATATCCTTAATAGAATTGACAAGTCAAAGTTCTTGTATGCATCCATATCATTAACTGGAATAGTCTGAAGTTTATCATAAAATTCCTTGATGAGATCATTAGGTTGATATGTGGGAGACTGTTTCAGAAGAATTAAAAGTTTTAACAAGATTTTGACATTTATGACAGATGTAGGTTGTCCGGAGATGAGACTCTGTTTAACTTTCATAAGCAACATTAGGATGTTTTGAATATTAGGGTCTGAAGTTCTTGTAGCAAACAGTTGCTGGAATTTTGTTATTATATCTTCCAGATCAGTTCTCGTTTGCATATGGCCAGGATTTTTGATGACATAAATAAACTTAATAATGAGTTCGACTATAAGATTTATTTGAACTGGTTCAGGCTCTTCTGGAATTATAATTTTTAGGAATTCGAGCAAAATTTTGTAAGTGAGATCCGAACCTGATGAATAATATCCTATCTCATGGATGATAGTTTCTTTAAGAGGGTCAATATTGAAAAGCGGATAATTAGGAGTAGATTCTGGTTTATGATTGAGGAGCTTTGAAATGAGATTGAAATCCCAGAGAAGGCCAGATTGACTTGGGATGCCATTTGTTGAAAGAAGTGATTGTAACTGAAGTAACAAGTTATTGACCCTGAAGTTATCCGGAATATTTGGATTACCTTTAGTAATGATTTGCAGTAATTTAATAATCTCGATATTTAAGGCTGTGTCAAGTTCTGAGTCAGAACCAAGAATTCTTAGTATGGCTTGGAAATCAATTTTCAAATGTGGAGTCCAAATTAATTTGACTATTAATTTCTGTAGTGAGTCGATGTCAAACGTGATTTCTGTTGCCACATAATTTTTGAAGGATAGTATCACTCTATGCAATATATTGAGCACCAAAGCCCTATTAAATGGTGTAGATGCAGCTAAACTTTGCTTGAGTAAATCTAATTGAAGTGATATTGACTTAATTTCCATATTTACAAGCGGATTCCTTGTGGTGAGGAACAGTTGATTGAGTTTGGTCTTAATAGTGTCTATGATGTGATTAGCTTCGGATCCTTGTGCCCCTTTAAGGAGTTTTAAAAATTCTTTGATGATCTGAATAATTAGACTGGATGTTGGAGGTGTGTTTTGGGGAGGTGTATAAGGCTTGGGTGTATCTGGATAAAATGTGTTGGGTAGGAAAAGGCCTGGCATTAACCCAGGCATACGTGGCAGTCGTGAGTAGGGAAGATGAGGTAACCTGGGATTTGGAATATGAGGTAACCTAGCATTAGGAATGTCTGGTAAGCTTGGATTGGGAATATTTGGTAACCTTGGATTTGGAATGTCTGGTAAGCTTGGATTGGGAATATGAGGTAAGCTTGGATTTGGAATGTCTGGTAACCTAGGATTAGGAATGTCTGGTAAGCTTGGATTTGGAATATATGGTAATTGTGGATTTGGAATGTGTGGAAGGCTTGGATTAGGAATATGTGGTAAGTTTGGATTAGGTATGTCTGGTAAGCTTAGATTAGGAATATTTGGTAGGCTTGGAATTGGAATATTTGGTAAGCTTGGATTTGGAATATTTGGTAAGCTTGGATTTGGAATATTTGGTAAGCTTAGATCAGGTATGTCTGGTAAGCTTGGATTTGGAATGTGAGGAAGATTTGGATTTGGAATATTTGGTAAGCTTGGATTGGGAATGTCTGGTAAGCTTGGATTGGGAATATAAGGTAAGCTTGGATTCGGTATGTGTGGCAGGTATGGATTTGGTATGTCTGGTAAGCTTAGATTTGGAATATTTGGTAAGCTTAGATCAGGTATGTCTGGTAAACTTGGATTTGGAATGTGAGGAAGATTTGGATTTGGAATATTTGGTAAGCTTGGATTGGGAATATAAGGTAAGCTTGGATTCGGTATGTGTGGCAGGTGTGGATTTGGTATGTCTGGTAAGCTTGGATTTGGAATATTTGGTAAGCTTAGATCAGGGATGTTTGGTAAGCTTGGATTAGGAATATGTGGTAGTTGTGGATTAGGAATATTAGGTAAGCTTGGATTCGGTATGTGTGGCAGGTATGGATTTGGTATGTCTGGTAAGCTTGGATTTGGAATATTCGGTAAGCTTGGATCAGGTATGTCTGGTAAGCTTGGATTTGGAATATTCGGTAAGCTTGGATTAGGAATATATGGTAGTTGTGGATTTGGAATGTGTGGTAAGCTTGGATTTGGAATGTCTGGTAAGCTTAGATTTGGAATATTTGGTAAGCTTGGATTTGGAATATTAGGTAAACTTGGATCAGGGATGTTTGGTAAGCTTGGATTTGGTATGTCTGGTAAGCTTGGATTAGGAATATATGGTAGTTGTGGGTTTGGAATATTAGGTAAGTTTGGATTCGGTATGTGTGGTAAGCTTGGATTAGGAATATTTGGTAGGCTTGGATTTGGAATATTTGGTAAGCTTGGATTTGGAATATTTGGTAAGCTTGGATTAGGAATATTTGGTAAGCTTAGATCAGGTATGTCTGGTAAGCTTGGATTTGGAATGTGAGGAAGATTTGGATTTGGAATATTTGGTAAGCTTGGATTGGGAATGTCTGGTAAGCTTGGATTGGGAATATAAGGTAAGCTTGGATTCGGTATGTGTGGCAGGTATGGATTTGGTATGTCTGGTAAGCTTGGATTTGGAATATTTGGTAAGCTTAGATCAGGGATGTTTGGTAATCTTGGATTTGGAATATATGGTAGTTGTGGGTTTGGAATATTAGGTAAGTTTGGATTTGGAATGTCTGGTAAGCTTAGATTTGGAATATTTGGTAAGCTTGGGTCAGGGATGTTTGGTAAGCTTGGATTTGGTATGTCTGGTAAGCTTGGATTTGGAATATTCGGTAAGTTTGGATTAGGAATATATGGTAAGCTTGGATCAGGGATGTTTGGTAAGTTTGGGTTTGGAATGTGCGGTAAGCTTGGATTTGGAATATTTGGTAAGCTTGGATTTGGAATATTCGGTAAGCTTGGATTAGGAATATATGGTAGTTGTGGATTTGGAATGTGTGGTAAGCTTGGATTTGGAATGTCTGGTAAGCTTAGATTTGGAATATTTGGTAAGCTTGGATTTGGAATATTAGGTAAACTTGGATCAGGGATGTTTGGTAAGCTTGGATTTGGTATGTCTGGTAAGCTTAGATTTGGAATATTAGGTAAACTTGGATCAGGGATGTTTGGTAAGCTTGGATTTGGTATGTCTGGTAAGCTTGGATTAGGAATATATGGTAGTTGTGGGTTTGAAATGTGCGGTAAGCTTGGATTTGGAATGTGTGGTAAGCTTGGATTTGGAATATTTGGTAAGCTTGGATTTGGAATATTTGGTAAGCTTGGATTTGGAATGTGTGGTAGGTTTGGATCAGTTATGTGTGGTAAGCTTGGATTTGGAATGTGTGGTAAGCTTGGATTTGGAATATTTGGTAAGCTTGGATCAGTTATGTGTGGTAAGTGTGGTAAGTTTGGATCAGTTATATTGGGGAAGAGTGGATTAGAAAAGTGGATTCGGTGTGGGTCGTGAGGTTGTGAATGACTTTTGGCATGACGGTAAAATCTATGACGCGGTTGTGATTGTGGTTGTGATTGTGATTGCACGTAGGTATGTCGCTTTTGTGGTTGTGATTGTATTTGTGGTTGTGATTGGCTGTATGTATGTCGCTTTTGTGGTTGTGATTGTGTTTGTGGTTGTGATTGGCTGTAGGTATGTCGCTCTTGTGGTTGTGATTGTGGTTGGTTGTATGCATGTCTCTTTTGTGGTTGTGATTGTATTTGTGGTTGTGATTGGCTGTATGTATGTCGCTCTTGTGGTTGTGATTGGCTGTATGTATGTCGCTCTTGTGGTTGTGATTGTATTTGTGGTTGTGATTGCACGTAGGCATGTCGCTTTTGTGGTTGTAATTGTATTAGTGATTGTGGTTGGCTGTATGTATGTCGCTCTTGTGGTTGTGATTGTATTTGCGATTGACTGACGGCATGACGGAGAAATCTTTGACGCTCGTGTGATTGTTGTTGTTGTTGTTGTTGTGACTTTGGTTGTAACTGTATTTGCGATTGACTGAAGGCATGACGGAGAAATCTTTGACGCTCGTGTGATTGTTGTTGTTGTTGTTGTAACTGTGGTTGTAACTGTATTTGCGATTGACTGAAGGCATGACGGAGAAATTTTTGACGCTCATGTGATTGTTGTTGCTGCTGCTGTTGTTGTTGTTGTAGTTGTTGTGACTGTGGTGGTTGTGTTTGTACATATGGATGAGGGTAATACCTGGATACATCACGTACTAAAGGTTGTAGATAACTGCAAGAATGACGGTAGTATCTATGGTGTTGGTGTGGTGGACTGCTGGGGAACACTTGACCAGGCTCCTCCCTCCATGATGACTGTTGTTGTGTTCTGTTGGTGGAAGGAAGACTGTTGGTGGTGGAAGGAAGACTGTTGTGTACTGTTGTGGATGGAAGACTGTTGTGTTCTGTTGGTGGATGGAAGACTGTTGTTGACTGTTGTGGATGGAAGACTGTTGTTGACTGTTGTGGAAGGAAGACTGTTGTTGACTGTTGTTGACTGTTGGTGGAAGGAAGACTGTTGTTGGTGGAAGGAAGACTGATGTGAAATGTTGTGGTGTTATAGAAGGAAGAACACATTTATTAGGGTGGTAGTATTATTAAGGGGGGTAGTAGTAGTAAGTAGTACAGTGTTGGTAAATCTGGAGCAACTCATTCCCCCCCCAAAAAAAAAAAAAAAAAAAAAAAAAAAATAATAATAATAATAATAATAATAATAATAATTCCAAGCAACAGGCCACTATTATTTTTGTTAATTAATCTGGTACTGTTTCCTGGCTGGCATATATACTTTAGAGGAATCAAGGCACTCCAATGTACCAAATGTATACTGTCTGTCCCCCTTAAACGTTATCTTCGACGAAAACAATCTTCCTCAATCAATACATACAGAGAGAGAGAGAGAGAGAGAGAGAGAGAGAGAGAGAGAGAGAGAGAGAGAGAGAGAGAGAGAGAGAGAGAGAATAAGGGGTGGAAGGTACTGAAGAAAATGGTAATGAAAATAATTTGTTAAGTTTTCAGTTATTGCACTGTAAAAGAATTATGATAGAAAAAATATAATTTATTGTCGAAAAATGGGTTAACTTTCGAGTTACTGAGCGATAGAATTGATACGGATATGCCGAAAGATTTATTTATTTATTTATATATATATATATATATATATATATATATATATATATATATATATATATATATATATATATATATATATATATATATATATATATATATATATATATATATATATATATATATATATATATATATATATATATATATATATAATATGATTAAAAAAACGGTGACAATAGAGTTAGGAAATGTCAGTGAGCGAAAAAGAACTTGTACACGCGACTGAACAATGTGTGTGTGTGTGTGTGTGTGTGTGACAAAAGGCGAGTGAGTGAAGGCGCAAGCAAGGAGATAAGTAAATATAATACGGATGAGAGGAATAAGACAAAGGCGGATAAACGATGTACGGAAGGAACAAAGGAAGGAAGGAAGGAAGGGGTGAAGGGAAGGGAAGGGGAGGGGAGGAAGAATTAAGTTATAGTATTATCTCAATTTGGAAGAAAGATGTGATGAAATGAAGAACTCTGTGGGTATTTAATTATGATATAGTAACCATACAGTATCTCTCTCTGTCTCTCTCTCTCTCTCTCTCTCTCTCTCTCTCTCTCTCTCTCTCTCTCTCTCTCACCGTCCACTCCCCCTTCGATAATTCCATCCCACATTCTCTCTCTCTCTCTCTCTCTCTCTCT
>JAWQEG010002229.1:0-102179 GCA_033782935.1 Petrolisthes cinctipes | reverse complement strand
GTAGAGGATGTAAATGAAACAGGAAATATAACTGCCACACAGCGTTGTAATTAAAAAGTAGAGACTTAAGAATCAGACTCGCCAAGTATCACGTATCTTTCACCGACATAGTTTGATATTCATATGATATAAATAAGTGATCCACAGGGTAATTCATTTGAAACATCATTAAGTAAAATAATAATAAGTCCACGTTCCATGACTAGAATCAATATTTCCACAAAAATTTTGCACAACAGCTTCCACAAAGGCTATTTTTTTTCTACAAATTAATAGAAACTTTCCGACACTAGCCTATTTTTCACCTCAAGTACCTTGCACGAGAATTGATCACAAAGGAGTCTGAGTCTGAGATATTTTTTCAGACTCCGACACCAACTCCGCACCCCTCGAGAATAGTTATGTTTGTACCATACGTGGAGACAGTGTAGCAGAGCAAGGCAAGCATTAACGTATAGTGTAGTGTTAATGGGAATAGGTACCGCGAGAGTACAGTAGATATGTGGAGGCAGTGTAGCGTAGTGTAGTGGTGACTAGTGAAAAAATGCTAAATGTGCTCTGCAATGAATGCTAGGTGATGTTTGCAGTAAAGGAGTATTAAACCATAGTGCTGTGCATTTACTTTACATTATTGTTATTCTTTTTTTTAATATGTAAGCATCATTGGAATTGAACAAAATATTATTATAAAAATATGGAAATTGTACACGATAATATTTTTCAGTTCATTATTTTTGCGACTTAAGTAGGGTTATCAAAATTAGAATTTGTACACAAAAATGTTTTCAGTTAAATATAGGTTTGAACGACTTTAGAGTGGTTTGAAAAATACATTTTTGTAACACACTTATTATAACACTAAAAAAGTAATAAAGGATTCACTCTTATTTGGATTAAAAACAACGATTATACTAAACTGTTACTTTACCAATGGCTTACAAACTTCAGAGCCACATGGTTTTAATTGCTGCTTAGAAGAGGTCTCAGACTGGACAAAAATGTTGTTTGATGTATGGAATATGCGATGCGAGATTGGCTACTGTATGTCCCGTGTATTGTATGGCCGTGTGCAGTTTTGCATGTGCATATACTGTACTGCGTATGTGTGTGTGTTTGCATATTGTATTTGCTTAGTTACACATTTGTTGGAATAGGCATCCGTTGAACTTTTTATACCCTAGCTATCAGATACAGCCCATAATCACTTGTACAAATAAAGAATCATACTTCATTAAACTACGTGCATTATATATATTAAATATGTAAAAAAAAAAATTGTGTTATGGAAGCCTTACTCAGAAGTGAGCCAGGAAAAATAGTATTGGAGAGGTTTGTACTGCCTGTAGGAATGGATGTATCTTGCTTTGTGGCAATGTTGTGTTATATGGGTAGCTGCCCGGAGTGTTCAGACTCTAAATACTATATGTAGTTCAGGAGGGGAAGACATTGTTTGGCATATTGGAGGCTGAGATAATAGGCACTGTGCTTGACAGAACTGATGAGGAAAAATAATATTGTATGAGGAGGAAACTTCGTAACATCATCAAAAAAGGCTCCTCCTCATACGGTGGTTGTTATTCATAAGCCTTATTAAAGGCTGCTGATTTGTCCACACTAGGTCAACAAATGAACTGACTGCCTGTTCTGTCTGTGGTTTTGTCCAAGTCTGGATGCATTAAACGTGGTCTCCAGTTCGCAGACCAATTTGTACGCCCCTCAAGCAAGTTATCATTACACAAAGTTATATTACTGCTGGATAAACTGTGTTGCCGTCACACGCTCTAATAAGAGTATTGTATTACTCACAGAACTCTTATGATGCTTGGGTACGTATAGATATAACATTGATAATTATCATCTTGAGAAAACCTAGGACTCAGTATATAATTATATGCTTAGCTGGTCAGTATATGGACAATATCTGTTATGTCAAATAGGCAAGTCTTGACCCATATCCATTGCTCATAAAATAGTACCATTATTATCAGTACAGTAGTGTGTGTGAGGAGAGTTATGTGCAGGAAACTTTACCATTGACCAGTGTGATTGCTATACCTGCTTCACTAAGGATACATACAGAGAAGATCCATTTTAACATACATGATGTTTGTGTCTTTTATTCCATGTCATTTTCTTTCATCCTTGCTGCCTGATTGTTCATTTGGTTTTTGTTCTATAGGATTCCATTTGTGGTCATTAATCTACTCCTCCTCCTTTAATTTGTGCAGGTATCTTTATATCGCCTCACTTTTTCTATTGTGCTCATACATACACACGCGTAGGTCAAAGGTCAGTCTGTTCCACGAGTTTTCTTACACACAGCTCCCAAGAGACGGAAGGTACGAGGATAAGCATGAGCGACGACAACTATGACAATGGCCTTAGTAATGACTGATCTGGTCTGGTCAGGTCACTGTTGCCAGTTTAGTCCCTTTGTGTAATGGCTGCTGTTGTAAGTTTCGGATGTCTGTCAGAACACTTTAAAAGCATAATTTGGGTATTTAAAATTTTTTGCTCCATACAATATATCACCAGCAGTTTCATTACTTAAAAATGGACTTGCAAACATCAGAAAGTTACAATATCGGCTGTAAATGAGGCAGTGAAATGACAACAGTGAGTCCTCTACCACTATAACGCTGTGGCTTCACACCTCCAGTGGTTACACAGCCCAAATATACGCTTATGTCATTTGTGTCATCAACCTGTGAAATAATAATAATAGCCCATTGTACTTTCTCTAATTAATTTACTTAGGAAGGAAGTTGGCAACATGATGTTCATGTGAAATTGTTTTTATTTATTTCGAGTGCATAAGGCATCAGTTCCAAGTTCGTTGAAGGAATACTGCAGTTTTTTTTTTTCTTTCTTTTTTAAGTGTGCTCATACAAGCATAGTCATAATGAGGAAAATGTTTTTATTCCCCATGGGGTTGTGTTTAACTTATAGCAAAAAAAAAAAGAATGCAAACATTTTACGTTATGAGTATAGCCACAGGGCATGTTACAATAAGAATTATTGGTTTACACACCTCATTGGAATTGAAAATTTATGTCTTTGTTTGCTGTAATGTAATTTTTTCTCTTAAACAGTTATGACGTTGTATATATTTCGTTATTTGATATAGACTGGGTACAATGGCATTTGTAAATAATGTATAGGTTCTAATTTGAACACAAGTATTTATATCATTCAATGTTTCATTGAATTTAATACTTGTTGCCTGATTGAGAAAGCACTGTCCTAAGTCATTCAAAAGAAAAAATACAAAGTGATCAAAGCGAGTTTCGTTTTACCACAATTATGATAATTTGGGTTGTTGGTGTAATTGTAATAACTATCATATAGGTACAGTACAGTCATCACCAAGTGTCTTGTTATCATCAATCATTAAATTTGTGTTCAGTACAATATCATTTATATAACTAGTAAGTTTTTTGAACTGAAAATATCACAAACTACAACCTCATACACTGAACATGTTGCATATCAACATAAGTCAGGCAAGTTTGTTAGAGAAAAAAGAACACACCTGGTGGCAACTGCAAACTGACACCAATTCAACAAATTTTTACTCTTGGCTGACTGCAAATTTTGTAGGAGTTGTGTCCTCCAGTAACTCGGTGGGTACCAGTAGCTCCCAAAATATTCCTGAATGCATGGTATATGCTGCCTGACCACATGCTGTTTCAGTAAGGTTGGTACGCATTTTTGGAAGCTGACGTTAAAGTTAGTAATCAAATCAATGCCACAATTTGACTTCAAAATCCATTTTGACATGTAAATGGTAACTATTCCGATAACATCATACATTACCGTACATAATTTTGAAATTATTTTTGGGAGCTACTATACATGACCTGAACTGGCTGGCTTGGTAGAATGCATTTCTACTATTTTCATATGAATTTTGTGGCCTCGATGTTAAGAAAAATTAACGTTTGGCCTGACCCTCAGAGTTGCCTTCAGAAGCAAACAATAAGGGCACAGGTTGGTATGGTGGATCATGGCAATATAGTAATGAATTCTACTTTTTCCAAGTTTTAGATACAGATCAATATCAGCACTAACCTCGTTATTCATCAGCCTCCAAAGCAAACTCCAGCAGTCAAGCTTCCCAACAATTTTTCTTGATTACAACATTCAGTTCTGCAAGCCATCAGTTGGGAGGTGTTTATATATTCACAGCAGGATGGACGAAGAGAGTGACGCACGCGCACACAATCAATTCTTGATTTACCGAATTACTATTCGGTTTTCTTTCATCAAAATATGATATATGAGGGCACCATACTATGTACAGTACTCCAGTAATTAAATATGGCTTTATTGTAGTATATACAATCCTATTTCCAGTGCTCAATGAGTTTTGTATCACTTATAATTTCTTTTCTTACACAACATTAGCGTAATATATCTAAAACTAAGCTCGTTATGGTCCTGTACTTTATATACAAACATGCTGTGCATGGCAGTATATAAAAAAATAATCTTCTGTAGAAAAATAAAAAGGAAATAACGGTTTAGTTATGAAAGTCCCGTGTTGATAACTTTATAAATGCTGTACAATATTTACACTATGATACAATTAATTTAGCACCTTGTGGAATTATTGCACTTCATCTCTTCACTACGAGTTGTTTTCTATTATAGATTTTAGTACTAGAAGACGGAAGAGTCAAGGATGGTCTGGCTATCGATGTGACTGTCGGTAAACTAAAAAAGTAACACAATACCTTGAGTATTATGGTTCCAGAATGAATAGAGAAGGAAATTATTAATAGGTCAGAAGCAACCATGTACAGTCGGCAAAAAAAGTTTCGTTACCACCACTACGTTAATTTTAACATGGGTAAGCCCGGTAGGGTTGGTACGCCGCTGACTGAGCAGCTGTGACTCGTGTCATCCGGGACATGCTGGACGGGAATCGTCATTGCCTCGGCAGTGTCAACTTTTTTATATCAAAAGTTTAGCTGATTTTAAATTAAATTTCGAGCGTTGAAGAACTCTTACTATTTAACTATTCATTATTAAACATAAGGAAATGCGTTTGAGTATTTTAGAACGAGAATAACTGTGAAATACCCAGAAAAAAGAAAACTGGCTGAAAGAATGTCATTCCTACTGCCCTGCCCATGACACACTGAGGGACACAGTGGCCCAGGGGCACGGACTTATGGAGGGCGGAGGTACAATACTCACCAGTCAGGTGTACCAGCATTACATCACACTGTTTTAGGGATGGTAACGAAACTTTTTTTGCCGACTGTACAGTACTGAAGTGTTGGGTCCAAACTAAAGCTGCCTTCTGGGACGCATAACAACCATTCTTAGTTTATCAGTCACCTTTCTGAAGTTCTCCAATTCCTCTCCTCTCCCATGTCCTCAGTTGCCCGGAATAATGTTCCTAATTAATTTCTTTCTTTCTCTCTCCCTCTTGCCTCATCTTGTGTGGGGTAAAGAACCTCCAATTTACCATGTGCGGGAAGATGATGCCATAGACAAGGTACCACATCCCCACAGCCAGGCCGGTACCCAGGACTTTCTCAGGGAAGGTGTGGTAGTAGATGGTGGTGATGACGAGCATGAAGTCCCACAACAGCGCCAGGAACAGCATGAAGAGAAAGGCGGCGGTCAGGAGCGGTGAAACGAGTGGGTGCAGCCATCGCAGGAGCTCAGCATCACCCTCACTGGGTTCCGTCCATTTGGGTTGAGTCCAGCTCAGTTTCCTAACGTCGCTGTTGTTGTTGCCGGTCGATTTTCCTGCCTCCGGTGGTGCCCCCCTCAGGTACTGCCCCAGCTGCAGGTAGTACAGGACGCTCTTGCTCTCCTCCATCAGCACCAGGACACAGTAGATGAGGAGGTATGAGTGTCCAGAGATGTCAAAGGAGTGGTATGTGTGGCCCTTACTCTTGAAACACTCCCTCTTGCCAAGGTTCACAAGGATGTTGTTGAAGGTGCATGCTGAGGTCAGGTACTCAACCCCAGGGAAGATCACCTGTAAGTAGTACAAGGTTACTTACCAGTACATCAGAAACTCTTCTCCACTTGATCACATTCCTCGGCACTCTTGGCTAGTTGAACATAATTGTTTATCATACATACATACCATACCTTTTCAGTACAGAGATCATAATCAGTTTCAAATTGTGTAAATATTGTAATTCTCTTGGTGAGGGAATTGATAAACGAGACGAACAATGTAAACAAACAAGGCATGCTATGCCAACAGGAAAAAAATAATTAATACCTTATATATAGAAAATTAATACCTTTCCTAATTTGTATTTTATGAGACCATTGGTGAAATGAAATTCGTAGTAGTTCTTGTGGATATGTATAACACAATTATCTTAAATTTTTTATGTGCTCTTTGCCGAAATAATAAACTTTACAATTTCAAGTTTTGCTATGAATTGCATTTCATACATGGCAGAGGACTTATACTTAAGTACTACAGTAAGTGCAATAAGTGTTTCACTCATGTCCACTTTAGCAAACTTGAGGTGAATTTTAAGTATATTCGATTGTACGGGCACAGAAGCTTACATCACCAAGTTACTTTTACTATAGAACAGAGTCTTTTCGTGTGTATAATGTTGCAGTCTTGGTTGCTTTCTACACATGTATTATGGTGCACAATAGCTGGTTCCATCAGCCAAGCGACTAAACAAAGGCCAACTGTGTATGTTGTGTCGTTTGAACCGCACAGAATTCAGTCCTATTATTGCTGACTGAGGGAAAGAACTTTTGTACAGCACAACACAGTACAGGCTTTTAGCTGGCTGAGAGAATAAACTTTAGTAGAACACAGTACAGTAAACCTTCATTATCCACTGGGTTTATGGGTGTGTAAAGTACAACGAGGGTTTACTGTAAACAGATTCATTACAAACACTGCAATACACACCCATAACACCAGTGAGAAGCAAGGGATTACTGTACAGGCTTTTGCTAGCTTAGGAGACCAAACTTTTTTTGTACACGACAGTAGAGGCTTACCTGACACCAAATGAAAAAGAAGAAAGTGGTGACTACAGTGCCCACAGCCAGACGCCTCAGACTGCTGGACCAACTTGACTTCCCATGTAGTATGCAGCTGAGAAGTTGGTACAGAACATAGGCGCCTAATGTGAACCCCCAACCCTGCTTCACAAACACCTGGGAAGGAAGGAGGGGAATATACATCATGTACAGTCAGCAGCAGAAATTCGTCCCACTCTGTTGTAGTGATGGGAGCCTGGAGATCTGGTAATACTGTACGAGAGAGAGTGAGGGGGGTAGGGAGGGAGAGAGTTGTCAGTTATGGTTTAAATGGCAATAACTAGAGATCGTTTGATCAGGGATACCTTAAGAATTCATTACTAATATATATATACTGAACTTTGTGTAATAAAAGTGTGTATTGATAATAATATTGATACTGAAAATCATATAATTATGCATTATTTGGGTGTATCCTATGATTATTATTGGTTGTGGGCTTTTCATGTTTTTCAACTTATGAGGAACTTTGAAACCAAATTGGCGTCAAGATAAAGTTCTGGGAGTCATTCAAAGCTTTGATAACCCTAACCGAGGTGTGAATATTAACTTGGTTTTAACGCTAACTCCCCCCCTCTCTCTCACCCTCCCTCCTTCAGTCTCTCTCATACAGTAGTACCAGATATCCAGCAGGCTCTCATTACTACAGCAGAGTGGGACGAATTTCTGCTGCTGACTGTACAGTCGTGGTAAAAATTAATCATCCATATAGGTGTAACTCACGTAAGAGTTTGACTGCTTCCCTCTGTTCCTTAGCTGATAAACTTTCCAATAAAT
The DNA here is from genome assembly GCA_033782935.1 of Petrolisthes cinctipes. NCBI lineage: Eukaryota > Metazoa > Arthropoda > Malacostraca > Decapoda > Porcellanidae > Petrolisthes > Petrolisthes cinctipes. Next base: position 94,358 of record JAWQEG010002229.1, on the reverse strand, counting down.
AGGTTAAGTGCCATCTTATAATTTACTACAAGCAGCTACACACTACCATACTTAAAACAATTACAATATATGTGAACGTGAAAACACGAGACGGCAAATTGTTTGAGATACTATTATGTGGATGATTATTATTGACCATGACTGTACACTCAATACAAATAACTATCAAGCAGGAGGGGACTTATTGTTCTGTAAATGATCAGCATGATATAATACACACCCATAACAACAGTGAATAATGAGGGTTTACTGTACACGGATTCACAGAACATGGTATAATGCACTCAAAACAACTGTGGATACCAAGGAATTACTATAATGCAAAACATACAACTCATTCTCACTTGATTAAGTATACTGTATTTCCCGGTGAGTATTTGAAAGTGTGGGACTGCCTCTGACTCCTGTACCACTGTGAAGATGATGAGGGTGATGGTGTAATAAAAGATCTTAATGCCAGGGGAGATGTGGAGGTATGACGCCCCGCACTCCACCCAGCGCTCCCACATCAAAGGCGTTGGTGGCGACCCGCTCTGGCCCACCTTCGGATCATCCTCTGCAACCAGCGAATTAGTAAGTCGAGAAACATTTCTATTTTTAAGCAGGCAAATGTGTGCCCACTTCATCATAAAATTTCTTTGCTTTTTCGGTAAATGTAATGCAAAGTGCAATACTATTTTAATATACTACAAAAATAAAAAAATTAATACAGTACTACGTGAGGAGAATATAGGAAACACACAATATCAATATACATTTGCAGTCTCGCATTTTGTTCTCTATTACAATGATAAACATGAGAAGAAAAAAAAATTATGTCTTCTAAAATGAGATGCCAGTGTTTCTTGTCACCATTATTTCCAAGGTTCATAGTCAAACAGAAAAAACAAACAATCATGTCTCATTCACTACAACACTGTTCTCAAAGTTGATCATCCAACATCATACCGAAGAGGTGATAGAACTTACAATAGAGACTAAACACCTGGGCAAAATCTAAATTCAGTACTATACTGCCTCACTCTACTGTACAGTATTATAGTTGTACGGTTTTTCTAACATCATTAACCACTTGTTTTTTACCATTTTAAGACATATTATATCTACTGCATTTTATACAGCACTGACTATATGTGTCTGTTTAACTTTACAATTGAACAATGGGCTGTATGCAAGAACATTCATGGTGTTGTTGATGGCGTGGCACCGGTACGATGACTCCGTTGTTTTTCAATGGAGCCATCATACCGGTACCACTCCATCGTCAACACCACTGATGTTGGGCTGGAGGAATCACTCTGGCCTGATTTTCTATGACTAGAAGAAAACCCACACTGGCAGACGGAAGTATATTACCAAACATCTCATCCTTTCGTCGAGACCACTGAGGATGGTGGCAGTGTCCACCGAAACTGTTTAGTAAGGTCCTGGAGTGGCGGTGTCTATGTCATGGGACCACCCCCATGGGCTACCAAGGAAGGAAGCTATTGAGGCCAAACTTCCACAAAATCCCCCCACCCCCACCAAGGGGGCGTGAGTTCCTGGGAACGGCTTCGGCCACCCCGGGCAATTACCACACACTACAAATTTTTTTCATCACCGAGAAATGATCCTCTGGCTGTCATTTCTCGGCTCCTCCTTCTAGCCGGAGTCATTGAAAGCAACCCAGGACCCACCAACAAGCCCAAAACCCAACAAACAGACAATGGGCTCAGCTCAATGCAACCCTTTAAAAAACTGGACCCTTTTCACAAGACAACACTTGCCTCCAGAAAACACTACACAAATAAATAGACTCCCTCCTCACCTCCAAACAGCAGCACCTAACACACAATAACACTCACAACATAAACATACTTCAGGTAAACATCGATAGCATCAACACCAAAAAACAAGGACTTACACACTTCATCATACAACACAACATACACATAGCCAACTTACTAGAAACTAGATTAAGCAACACACATAAAACACCTACATTTCCGAACTACACCACCATCAGACAAGACTGGGCCAATGGCAATGGTGGTGGACTCATCACCCTAGTCCACAAATCCATCAACTATATAGAAACCAGTGCACACCTTCTCCCTCACCAGGACACCACAGAATTTCAAGCCACTAAAGTAAGCAATGGCAAAACAACAAGCACGACAATAGTCAATCTATACATCTCCCCTTAACCCTATCAAATGCATCTCACACGGCGATCGTTGCTTTGCGCCCCTCGGTCTGCGGACAGTTTACTGAACGATAGTTTTGAAACACGAAAGGTTTTGGTCCGACAAAATGTAAACAATGCCCCGGGCATGGAGGTAGTATAGGTGGAGGCGCCAGTAGGACCTGATTTGTGAAGCCACCAATCTGTCATTTCCGGCGCCTTCAAGATGGCTCATACCTTTCTATGTCAGGTCAGAAGTCCACTTTTACTGAAACATATCTTTGTGTCCGCCATATTGAAGGCGCCGAAAATGACAGTTCGGCAGCTTCACTTTTCTCCCCTGGATTAGTGAGCCATGGCGCCTCCACCTATACTACCTCCATGGCCCCGGGACAGTGACAGTCCCGGGTGACGCTTGCCAAGGTGTAGCCTAGTCTGCTCATTATACTACAAATGATTCCTTGTACTTGCTTTATATTTATATTTTTATTAAATATCTGGTAAATAACAGTAATTCTTTTTAATAAAAATATGGTAATGAGAAGAAATGGTGAATGTCGCTGCTACTTATACCCTATTTACTTGTTATATGTGTAGCCTAATATGTATATTCGTCGTGTATTGAAGCCTATTGTTGTACAGCCCTATTTTTTTTATATTGTGTTCCTTTTAACACTTTTATAAATACGTAGCTATATTCACAATATTAATTATAAGTATATAATCAACACTGGAGGACACTGTGACGGACGTTATAAAAATAACTGGCTAAATATGCTGTATTAAATTTGCCGTGGGATGCGTTAATATTCTAGCCCATCCTAGCTTAGCTTTATTGGTCAGTTTCTCCGCTCGCTTCCCTTTACCGTGACAAAAACATTGCATTTCTCCGCGGTACAATTTGTTATTTTTTTCTTGATGCCTCACTTATTTCGCGTAATATATACTTGGCACTTTAGTAACCTGACAGAATAATGATAGAGGATTACTTTTATCGTGAAAAAAATATCCATAGCATTAAAAATAAACGATAAAATACGAGTTGAAGTGAAACGAGTAGCTAAAAATGTTTATACCACTTTTTTTATATGGCAAAATTTATTTACAATTATTACGCTACCATGACTAAAAATGGGTGGATGATGTAGAGAAAAACCTCCTGCATGTCATGGTGGTATAAGATTGTAGATAAGACAGAAATTATTGCTGGGAACATAATTTTAATGTTAAGATGTCACTTGACGCTCCAAGGTGCAACCAATGTTGCCAGGTACAGGGAAATTTATCTGTTTTAGGGAATTTTGGAGTCCACACAGGGAAATAATATACAGTTCGTTCACGAGTAAACAGAGAAATTTCTACCAGATGAAATACCAAAAAAAGACCATCAATGTTCAAAAGTAAACTAGGAATAATTGAGGTAAAAAGGGAAATTCCGATGTTGAAGTGATAGAAATTTCATCAAGTTGATCTGGCAATACTGTCACAAGGCGACATTCACATGAGCGCGGGAAAACAACTGCATCCAGTGTTGCCTGGTCAGCTTATGTCATCTGACTGGTAACACTATGTGGGGAATGGTGGCATTCTAGATAATATAGATTGTATCATTTCTCTCTACTATGTTCCATCTACTCTGATTCCTCACTAAATAAATGTTACCAGCTCAAATAGCATAAACATGATACGTGGTCGCGAATTTACGAGCTCGGGTGTACAGTATATATCGAATTTTAGTGAAGAATAAAGCAGCTAACCAAACACACCCTGTCTCATTGATGTATGGAAGGTAACTGACATTCTAATGACAAACTGGCAACTCATATAGCCACAAGTCACACCACTTCCCACATCGCTTTGATCGCTGTCTCCGTTGTGTCACTTGTTATCGTGTTTTTCATCTTATTTCGAAACAAAAAAATACCAAAATCGCTGTAATTTGATACTGAGCCGATTTCAACTCAGTTTTTTCGCTCAGAGTGATTATTGGTTATATTCTCTGAGTTTTGGTAGTACCAAATGTTTAATATTAGGCTTTTATAAGAAAACAGTCATCATTTATGCAAAAAGCCATTGGTGGTATCCAAATGTCACCGTGTTGCATTAGATAGGGTTAAACCAGCATGACAGTTCCCCATAACTTCTCCCCCCAGCTCCAACAAATCACCAACCTATCTGACCTCATCCTGGGTGGTGATTTCAACGCCAAGACATCGGCCTGGTATGTCAACAACCCAGACACAAACAGAGGATTTGCAATCCTCTCCCAAACAGACAACCTCATCACACTAAACAACACTCCCACATCCCTCACCAAGCCCTCTTCCAACCATCATCACCTGACATCACTTTCTGCTCCCCCAACCTAGCTCCCAGAACATCATGGAGGGTGGTCAGAACCCTTGGCTTTGACCATCTCCCAATCATAATCACCACAAAAACAAGAATCACCCTAACTGGCCACAGACACACATACACCAACTACAATAAAGCAGACTGGGACATCTTCACTACTGAAACAGAACACCACTTGGAAACACTGAACAGTACATCCATCACAAACATCAACACTACTGTACAAAAATTCAATACAATCATACAAACCGCAGACAACCAACACATCCCTAAAGGCAACAGAAGAAAACACGATCCCAACTTTACAACAGAAATTCAAGGCCTCATCACAACAAGACACACTTAAACACTCATCCCCAACTCCACTCACACAACACACAGTACATCAAATACAAGCACTAAACACACAAATAAACAACAAAATTAAATAACAAAAACACTAAATTGGCAAAGGTTTGTCAACACACTTGATCACAAAACAAACACCAGCAAACACAGTACAGGATATCATACACAAATACTATCATCTCTTATACCCTGCCCACTCCAAACCAGTCTACAGAAACATATCCATACTCAAATCACCCACCAATAAATCCAAAAACTTAAGAACAATACCCTGCTGCATGCACGACCCCCTGACATCCACCCATCAGATCCTCCCTTCCCTGTGAGGACAGAGCCCACCTGGCCAGGCTGCAGTGTGGCCACCACCCGGCCCTTCTGACATACCAGTATCAAAAGAAGCTAGATGGAGCCATTGTAGATACCTGTCCAGGATGCAACACAGCACCCCATTCTATTAAACACATTATGGAAGACTGCAACACACACAACGACACTTGCCAACAACACAAGATACACTCACTGAGGGCACTGTGGGAAAGCCCGGTTCAAGCCTTGGCCTTCCTCAAGAGCTTGGGGCTGCTTGGCCAGACAGCTTGAGGAACTTCAACAACTGTTTGATAATATACTACCGTGTAACTAATGTTCTTGAATACGGCCCAATAATACTCAAACTTAGTTAACCCCATTGCGTTTTTCTGGTTGTAAAGTATAACTCTCAATTGTATTATCATACCTGAGTCTGGTGTAGTGTTTGTTGGTGAAGACATGCTCATATCCTCGGAATCCCTCGGTGATGTCTGGTCGCCGCTGAAAAACAAAACAATGCCGGTGATTTTGTTGATCTTGTGGTACAGTATTACCTAGTGTAGATATAAAAAAAAATATTACGGGTAATTTTGTCGGTCTTGTGGTATACACAAAAGTGCTGATAAATTGTTGTCAGTCTTGTGGTACTAGGATACAATTCAATGTTAAAACATAATGCCAGGAATTTTGTCTGTCTTGGGGTGTATATAAAAAAAGTATTTTGTCAGTTTTGTGGCATATATACCGTAGGAGAGAAAAAAAAAAAATCCTAGTAGTTTGCCCAGGTTAGGTCCCGGTAGTCTCCTGCAGTCTAGGTTAGGTTAGGTAAGGGCAGGTAAGGTCAGGCTAATTTCAAATTGCCCCATCTTGGAAGTGGGGCCTTTCCAAAGAAAATGCCATAGAACAAAATTGTCTTATTATGGTTTAAATTAGATTAAACATTGAAAGAATTACCATTATTGCATACAGTATTTCTACCCTCATTACCCACTTATTTAGACCATTCTAAGACTATTTTCTTCAATGGCATTTCCTCCGCAAATGCCCCATTTCCATATTCAAATGGGGCATTTTGAAATTAACCTGACCTTACCCGACCTTACCTAACCTAACCTAGACCGCATCAGACTACCGGGACCTAACCTGGGCAGACTAACGAGACCTAACCTGGGCAAACTACCGGGAAATAACAGTGGTAAAGTTGTAACGTGTTGTTACTACGTAGTGAAGATGTTATGTTATCTTCACTTAGGGTCAATGGCAAACAAGTTTGTGTTGGTCTAGTCTCGTATTATTATTGTTCTGCTGTTCATGTGTTAGTGTGTTACATATAAAGTTTTCTAGGTAAATATCGAAAGAATTACCGTTATGGCGTACGGTTTTCCTACCTTCATTACCCACTTATTTAGACCATTCTAAGAGTATTTTCTTCTATGGCATTTCCACCGCAAATGCCCCATTTCCAAGATAGGGCATATTCAAATGGGGCATTTTGAAATTAGCCTGACCTTACCTGACCTAACCTAGACCGCATCAGACTACCGGGACCTTACCTGGGCAAACTACTGGGACCTAACCTGGGCAAACTACCCAGAAATAACCGTGGTAAAGTACAGGAAATGACCAGGGCAAAATACCAGGACCTAGCCGGATCTGGCAACACTGATACAAAACGGTAATTCTTTCAATAAATACGGTTTTCTAGCTAACCTGGAATATGTTCAACTATATACATAAATAGCTAACCTGGAATGTGTTCAACTATATACATAAAGGTTGCCTGCTACAAAGTACAGGAAATGACCGAGGCAAAATACTGGGACCTAGCCGGATCTGGCAACACTGCTACAAAACGGCAATTCTTTCAATAAATACCTAAATTAGTGGGTAAAGAAGGTAAAAATATCATAATACCAACTGGCAAGAGTAGATATTAGTAAAGGTACAGAAGTGGACCTTACTGTATAATAGATATTTTACTGTCATTACCCACTATTTCGGACCATTCTAAGACACTTTTCTTCTATGGATTTTCTTCCTCAAATGCCCCGTTTCCAAGATAGGGCATATTCAAATGGGGCATTTTGAAATTAGCCTGACCTGACCTAACCTAACCTAGACCGCATCAGACTACCGGGACCTAACCTGGGCAAACTACCGGGAAATAATCGTGATAAAGTACAATAAATGACAGGGGTAAAATACTAGGACCCAGCCGGATCTGGCAACACTGCTGAATTAAGGTCCACTTCTGTACTAATACCTAGATATTTACCAGCACGTTTATGTAATTCTATTTCCTGGCTTATTCGGGAAAAAATAAAAATCCAAGACATATAAATTTACACAACTTAATTAAGGTGAGATTTTTTTGATGGTTAATTGGAGGCCGAGCTATTCCTCCAAACACTTACATGACACGAAACAACAACAGATCCTGGCTTATTCGGGAAAAAATAAAAATCCAAGACATATAAATTTACACAACTTAATTAAGGCGAGATTCTTTTGATGGTTAATTGGAGGCCGAGCTATTCCTCCAAACACTTACATGACACGAAACAACAACAGATCCCTTATTAGTAAAACTGAGGTGATTTGTTTGCTGGAATAGTATAGACAAATCACTAGTTCCTCCAATTTACAGAAATATAGAATCCTTCCTTTAATAACACACGTAACTACAACCACTAGTCACTAAACTATTACTAACCTCTTACGTCTCATTGTGGTGTGGACGGTAATAATAATCCCTGCTGAAGAACGTGTGGAATAATACCACACTTAGATTATTAGTTAGATAATCTCCTTAACATGTAATCTGTGGCTGTGGGGTACTGGAGGTCAGGAGGATCTTCTTCTTGTTTCATCATCCAGTCAGCCACGTTACTTTTATTTATCATCCTGTTTAGCATTATTTGTTCGGTTTGATTTATTTTGAGACACTCATGAATAGATTTGGTGGTAATTATAACTCTATGTGTCTTCTTTAGTTGGATTAAAGTATAGTATTATGATAAAAAAGGAAATATATGAATCTCATGATGTGCTTTTAGGTCCTCCAAGCCAGCTGATGAAACACAACCATAGATGACGTCACTGCCAGGCGCTGGGTTATCAATATTTATGTCATGCCCTACTTATGGGTTATTCTATTTCTATATGCAATAATAAAGTTGTTTTTATATTCGTGTATTAGTTGTACCTTAAGTTGATTATGTTATTGTTTGTATCATAATATTTCGATCATTTAGAAATAAAAACGGTAAATATTGAAAAAATTGCCGTTGTCGTGTACGGTTTTTCTACCTTCATTACCCACTTATTTAGGCCATTCTAATAAGACCCTTTTCTTCTATGTCATTTCCTCCGCAAATGCCCCATTTCCAAGATAGGGCATATTCAAATGGGGCATTTTGAAATTACCCTGACCTTACCTAATCTAACCTAGACCACAGCAGACTACCGGGACCTAACCTGGGCAAACTACCGGGAAATTACCGTGGTGAAGTACAGGAAATGACTGGGACCTAGCCAGATCTGCAACACTGCTGCTAATAGGGAATTCTTTTAATAAATACCATAAAAACTGTTCTCTAGGTTCAGTAGCACTCTGCAGTGGAGATAAGAGTATGATGGAGATTAACGAACATTATACAATTTTTTTTTTAATCTTATACGGTATGCGCATCTCGCTTTACGATATGCTCTATACACTTTAATGCAAAATTCATCCAAGTTCATTAATTATTATAATTGATGTCTTTATTCTCTTTCATAATATTACTTCAATTGTTTACCTATTATTTACTCTTATTAATATTCTCATCTTCCAATAGTTGACGTATAATGCCTTCTTATCCTTTATCTTTTGCACTTAATGAGTATTTGCATTTTCAAGTAGTTATTAAAACTATTACAATTACATGCCATAGCATGTAACATTATAATAAATCTCGATGCATACAATACTGCACGCAAATTTGTTAAGCCATGAGACTGACATTATTATGAACTATTCCCTTAAATACCGGTAATGTTTCGTGGGCTTGAAACGGGGTAACTAACATGGTATTGATGATAATGTAGAGTATTTATATAGCACTCATACTGATGTAAGAATTATTAATGCTTAATGGTCTATGATGTCAAATGTGAAGCAGGTCTAAGTCCTCTACCCTATTATTTCCAATATTTTATACCGTATGCTGTTTTTCCATTGTGACATCTGTTAATGATTGTACAGTTAATCTTGGGCATTAAATTAAAAAGCTGAGCAACTATGAACTATATTTTATTATATTACTATCTCTACCATACCCTTCCCTCCCACCGTGTCTGATACAGATCCGTACACATGCAAGAATTTGAAGTCATTGTCATGTCATGGTCTCAATTCAATAATGCACACACAACTACGGTACTGTACTCTAGTCCCAAGCCATATTGTCGACAAAAATACAATATGCATTTCTCTCTGATACTCTTGATAGGTAAAAATACAAAAAAGTCAGTCTGTGGAAATGCTTAAGGTTTTGAGATAGTGTGTGCATAGGAAAGCATTCACTGCAGCAAATAAAATGGAAAAATAATTTCACCTGAAGAATTAATTTCACAAGACACCTGTCATGGTTAGGATCTGAACCTACCTACCTTTGGTTTATCTCCGAGGGCTGTAGGCAAGAACATTCATGGTGCGACGATGGCGTCGTACTGGTATGATGGCTCTGTAGTATGCCTATGGAGTCATTGCATCGATACACCACGGATGTTCTTGCCTACAGCCCAGAGTGTCAAAACGTTTTACCCCCGAGTCCCAGTGGCTGTACGTGGTCATTTGCCCCTCCCTAATACTGTACTAGACACACAACACCAACTACAAAATAATATTGCTTTCCCTTCATTCAGTCACAGTCCCTCATAGTCTAAAAACCTAGCTATCCGTCCCACATTACCCATCCCCTATACAGTTTATCTATATATACAAAGTAATAATTACTGTAATACTAACTCCCAACAGTACAGTACCAGGGGCATCAACATACAGCAGCTTGCATGGCACTTCTGTCAAGCACGAAGAAATAAACTGTCTTAATTATGATTACATCTAAAAATTTTACCCGAGTTGGGATCCATGATGTGATATTGAAGGTTAAAACTAACAGAAGGCAAGAATAATGTATTGTGGTTTTGTTCTAGTAGCTTTACTTGATATTTTTAATCCTAAACAAGATTAACAACACCCTACATTAATGTTAGTTCAAACTGGTTACGAAAATATACGACGTATATGTTACAGTTCCTCATGACAAGGAGAACCTAACAAATATATATGGTACATATTGCCAATTACTGTATCTTTGAAACAAAGAAATATGATCCTTTCATTACAATGGTCTAAATATTGTACACACCTAAAGACATCACCAACCAAATACAGTATAACATCTATCAGTAAGATTGTCCTTTATGCTTAATACAGTTTATAACTTCTTTATCAGTAAATTTTTGACACATTTTATTTATACTCAGCAATGTTAACTTGAAATTCCATTACACATTTCCTTTATCACCAAAAGGACCAAGGTTTTGTTGCTACACTAGTCATGGTAAAACTGAAAGGATTTTTACATGAATGTTAATTCCATTAATTTTTAATCACCATTTTCCGTATGACTACTCTTATACTTCTATCAATATTTCCAGGATGAGTACAGTAGTGGTTTCCATATTCTTTGTTTTCCTACACAGTAAAGTGTACTGTAGAGTACAGATATACTGTATTATGGATAAATATATGTATGTGAAGAAACTGTACTATACAGAGCAGATGGATGAAAGAATTAAAGTTTAATGTGGTGCTAAAAAATAGAAAAAATTTATCATGAGAAACACAAGAACTTTGACATGCACGGCATGGAGTAAGCAAACTATGAAAAGATGTTTTATAATGTGGCTGATTAAGTGGATGACACAGGAAGAATGTTAAAATACAGAAAACAGATACAGTAATCTTAAACAGTGACATAAAAAAGACAGCAAGAGTGTCGTCACTCTTGGGTGAACTGTTGTAACAATATAGTTATGACACTGACTACTGTAGAACAAATTATGTAAGTAAACAATCCAGTTAGGAATACAAATGGGGATTCTATTTTCTCAAGCACAACAGTTTTACACAATCATGAAAAGTTAGAATGCTTGGTGTTTAGAAAGTACATCAGGTGATTAGCGTGACAAAATGTTACGCTTATTTAACAATTGAATATTTTGGCAAGTTTTAATGCCAGCGGTACATATATACTGTACTGTTTTAATTTATCCTAATGTGGTTAAGTTCTCCAACTCCTTATCTGTAATATACTAGATTTTAGGGAATTTTTAATATTATCACTGTGAGGAACAGAAAGAGGACACAACACCGTCTTGCTGTAGTAGCCAAGTATAGAAGTGATGATTCAGGCAAATGAGTACAGACTAGAAAAGATCTGTTGAGTGATTAGAGTAACTAGATTCTACCTAACTTACAGTAGTATCAAGTCCTTAGCATGATTTTCTGAAGGGTTTCCAAGGAGTCATATTACTTGCTTGAATGACTAACGAGATATTATCATTTCAAGTACAGTATGGAACTACATGCTGTACAATAATTACTGGAATTTTCACAGTGCATTTAGGCAAGAATGCTAACATGATACTTGGACTTGATGAGAGGTAATGTCAGTTCTAACCGTAAAGAATTTGAAGAAAATGAACATGTTAAGGGTGGTATTAAAAGCTTTTCCTTGAAGAAGTTGTTCAATGATACGATCCTAAATGTCTTGAAGGAAAAGGGAGATCTGTACTTCTCTTCTAACATATCACTGAACTGGAATGCAACAGTCTGAAGTCCTATACCTAATCCAAATAATGTTTTAGTTCTTGAAACCTAAAGTCTTTATTAGCTAGAACTTGGGTGTTTGCAATAATTCATATGCTTCAGTACAGTGCATTATTCTAATGTACAAAATAGTAAATCATAGTTACTAAACAGTAATGGGGAGACTTCTCTGACTTGTTAATGTGGTTTATTGCTATAGGTTTACCACAAATTTTTTTTTTCAGCATTACAATTTTTTTACTCTACTTCAACTACCGTATTCAGAGCAAGAATGAAAAACATACAAATAATACAGTACAGGTACTGTACAGCACAAGTTTTGGCAAATGTGTCTATGTCACAAGTATTACAATAATCCTGAATTATGAGTTACTATTACTAGTGACGTATTAGTGTACAGTAGCTATAATAATCCCTACTAGGGTATTATCCGGTATATTGTGTAATGTAGATGTTTGACAAAGTATCAGCTGAGTGTAGCAAGAAGCTCTATATTCTTGGATTATAGTCTTTTACAAAAGTAGGAATCCTTTTATACACCCTTATATCACTTTGTACGCTCAGTTCATAACGTTTTTTGTACTTTAATTATTTGAACAAACAATTCAAGATATCTGAGTGCAACTAGCTTCCACGACACAAATTTAACATATTAGTTAGCTATGGCATACAATAATATTCTTTCCTTCAAAAGAATGAATGGACACACACAAAAATATATAATTCCGTACTAGTTGTACTGGTAAAAGAAATCCTTGTACATAATCATTGGGTATTGTATACAGCATTCCCAATTCTGTTTGACTTGAAATTAAATGATTGAAGTCATAAAAGTCAAGATTTTATGTTAAATTCCTTTTCAACCATAATTTACACATGGATGTATTTTATTTCCGGTAGTCTAAAACAATAGTGATTATTTCCAATTGTTAAATTTAATCATAGCCAATATATACCATATCAATGATAAAAAAAAAAAAAAAACATACCTCACAAACAATCTCAAAATAGTCAGTAAGTAACTAATCCTAGTCCATCATTACTATCGTCACTATAACTACAAGAGTGGCTACCCATCACTAGCAGTGTCACTTCCGGTAGTATCCTTCTCTGACGTTGATGAAGTGGCAACGTATGGGGACTCACTGCCTGGATCGGGGGCAGGCGGACTGTCACCTTCCATGCCACTCACTCCTCCATCCTCATAGGAACTCTCTACAATCACGCTGGCATCAGAATCTATCACAATCTCAGAGTCATCCAGAGACGTGACCACAACCGCACTCGATCCCGACACAACCGCTTCACTCACACACATCATATCATTGTCACAGAGATCAAAATTTACCCAGGGATCCTGCACCATGGAAGGGGATATGAACTTGTCAATGGGTATGTCACTAATTGGTCCCATGTGTCCCTTTCCTCTCCTAGAGTTGCCACTATTGTTGTTGTTATAGCTATTAAAATTATCTACAGTCTGGCCATAGTTATATCTGCCTCTGGGAGTGTGGGAGTAACTATGAGGGTGTCGGTGTGGACTCGGGGACTGCTGCTGGTATGGGTAAGGAAATCTGGGACTTCCTTGAAAACCCTGCTGTTGATGCCTCATGTGACCCCCATCCCTACCACCACCACCACCTCGACTTGACCTCCCTCCAAGTCCTCGCCCTCCACCACCACCACCACTACCCCGCCTCATAGAGCTCTCAGAGACATTGCTATTCATACTCGAAGGTGAGAAACAGATAAAGTCACCTGCCGGATCCCTACCACCGTGATGGGTAAAGGAATGCCTACCACCACCACCACTATAACTGTTAGAGCCACCAGGAGGTCTAGTCATCAGTAGAAACCCGGGCATAGAGCACGAGTCTGGGTTCCTCTGTGGCTGTCCCTGGCTATTACCATGAACAAAAGGGTTAGGGATGCGGCTCATGGTGTAGTAGGAGTATGTGTTTGATGTGAGGAGGTCAGGAAATGATGATAACGGTATAAGGGAGTGTTTTGACGCCGTCTTTGGTTGGCCTTGAGTCTTCTGTTTACATCCACCTTTAACATTCATAACCAAAAAAATAAATATGATAATTTAAGCCAAATAGAAACTTATTAGTATTCATGATAATACAAGACATAATATAATGTGACGTCCTTATATTTTTGCTATAATTATTGTTTTGTTTTTTTATTGCTAGCAAATGCCGGTCATTTCGCCTACTATGCGTTCTTTCGCTCATGAGTTATTTCGCCAACACACTGGAGTCATTTCACTCACATTGGGCCCTGCTGATAGTTTGACCTGATAGTTTGGTCCTGATAAGATTATTAGGTTTGCTGGCTAACTCTGAAACATAAAATATTAACTAAATTTTGCTTTGTAAATTTAATTAATTAAAAGGAAATATTTCATGATACTTTGTGCAATGAATAATTTAAAATTCTGCATAATAACTATGAGTGAACCTATTGATTTTTTCATGTGGAAAAATAAACTCTAATAAATATGGGTGAAAGGGTTTGTAGACGAAATACACAGAGAGCGCGCGACCCTGTGTTATGAGATAGGTGAGTGTCGCCAGCCAGCCTACTCGGCGGCCATCTTGGAATGCCCTTTGGCGCGCGCTTTGAACTCCCGTACGTACTTGTATAGTATGTTTCTATCCATTCTATCCACAGTTATTGACATTTCCCTGATTTGTAAAGCATTGTATCTTGTTATCTAATTATGCAGGTTTTGTTAAATCAAATAACAAGGCTAAGATAATGTCCATACGGAAAATTATGCAAAGAAATTAAACTTAAACTGGTTTATTAATTAAACAAGACAAATATATATAACTGTAATATGTCTCCCTCTCCCTCCACTTACCTTACATACATATGTAACGGGTTGTTACTATGTAGTGAAGATGTTATGTTATCTTCACTTATTAGGGTCAATGACAAACAAGTCTGTGTTGGTCTAGTCTCTTTATTTCTTCAGGTTTTACATTGCATATAAGGTTTTATAGCTAACCTGGAAGCTAACCTGGAACATGATCATGTGACTATATTTTATAGTCAACCTGGAATATGCTTAATCATATACATAAAGGTTGCCTGCTACACATACATACATACATATTACTCTAGTGTGACATACATACATATTATTCTAGTGTGACATATATACATACATACATATTACTCTAGTGTGACATATATACATACATACACACATATTCTAGTGTGACATGCATACATACACACATATTACTCTAGTGTGACATACATACATACTGAACAATGTGAACATAAAATACTTATCATAATAAAGATTAAGTACGTTGTATATATATATTATAAGAAGGTGACCTTCGCGCATCAACACTCGGGCGCAACTATTAATAGTGTGTCAGTATCTCTTGATGAGGTAAGAATGAGCCTTGCCTCACTGGATATTCACTCAAGCATGGGTCCTGATGGACTTCATCCCTGTCTACTCAGGTCTTGTCCTGGTTTGGCTGTCCCGCTTCACTTAATTTTCAGGCAGTCCCTACTCCAAGGTAGATTGCCTGTTGAGTGGAAAAAATCAGAAATTGTGCCTATATTTAAAAGGGGGTCAAGACATATTCCTCTTAATTATAGACCAATCAGTCTTACTTCAGTATGTTGTAAGACTTTGGAAAGAATTATAGCTAAGAACCTATATGAATTTCTTGAGTCTAACCAAATCCTATCTGCTGATCAGTTTGGGTTCCGTCAGGGCAGAACGGTCGACGATCAGCTCTTGCTGGTATATGACGACGTGACCTCTTGGCTTGACTCGGGCTGTGTGGTTGATGTTGTTCTGTTTGACTTCAGTAAAGCCTTCGACGTTGTTTGTCACACCATCCTCATTGATAAACTGAGGCACATAGGCGTTGGTGGTCGTCTTCTTGACTGGATCTCGGATTTTCTGACGGATAGAAACATGCGGGTGTCGGTGTCAGGTGTCTTCAGTGCCTCTAGACCAGTGCTGAGTGGGGTCCCACAGGGCTCTGTATTGGGCCCACTTCTTTTTCTTATTTATGTCAACCACATACCTTCCTACATTAGGTCAAAATGTAAATTCTTTGCAGACGACTTAAAACTTTATATGAAGATACGTCACAATGCCACTCACCCTCTGGCTGTGGATCTCAGTTCTCTTCAAAAAGATATTGATAATATATCTAGGGTCGCTGCATCATGGGGCCTAAATTTCAACCCAAACAAATGTGTGGTGATACGATGCCAGCGTGGCTCTGTTGACTGGACTGCTGTGGGTTCTCTTCAGCACTACCACCTGGATAACTCTGATTTATCCCTGGCTGATAACCATAGAGACCTGGGAATCCTGGTTGAAAATACCCTAAAGTTTCATGCTCATATAAGAGCAACAGTTAACAAGGCTGCAGGATTGGCTAATAATCTACTCAAGTCTACTCTTAGTCGCTCCAGTGACTTCATGGTAACTATCCTTAAGTCACATATAAGACCTATATTGGAGTTTGTATCAACAGTCTGGAACACTGGGTACTTGGGTGACCTGCGGTTGTTGGAGTCAGTACAGCGTCGTTGGACTAAGCACGTAGACGGCCTAGCAGACCTATCGTATACCAATCGCCTCAAGGCTCTAAACCTGTACTCTGTACAGGGCAGACTCTTGAGAGCTGATATTAAATGTTGGAAGATTTTTCACAAACAATCGGTAATTTCTCCATCTGATCTGTTCTCTGTCTCTCCTGTCACTGCTACCAGAGGTCACAGATTTAAATTAGCCAAACCACACATATACACTGAATGTAGACGTAGATTCTTCAGTGTTAGGTGCATTGATCACTGGAACTTCCTCCCGGACAGTGTTGTTGGTGCTAATACTATTGAGACATTTAAACAAGGCCTGCACCTTTCCCTTGGAGAGTTATTATTTGCACATACTGAGTAGAGTGGAGGAGACTGTACTTTGAAATCTTCTTCAGTTGTGCATTCTATTATTCAGTGTTTGCTTTTCGACTTTACGTATAATATACCCACGCCTAATACCCAGTTGCATATGGCACACAATTCCGCCCATTATTTTATGTAGTTCACTATGTTTCATGTTAACCTGATGGGCTGGCGTGCCAGCAATTGTGGGCTACCCATCTATGCATTGATCACTGATAGATGAACCTTGAGAGTGTATTTCGGGGTAGCCAACCAGGTGAGTTGACCAGGTGAGTTGACTGTGGATGAGTGCCAACGATAGTTTTGTTTATCTAACTCATTTCACCTTTTAACCGAAATGTATTTATATTTAATCAGCCATTCACTGATATATCGGTTAAAGAAATACTTATTCATATATTGTGAGTCACTATAATGTAGTTAATATACCATATCATCAATAAATGACCGAATAAATGAAATAATATCTTACCCTGGCATAAGCTAACAGGCTGTGGCGGGTTGAGGGGAAGGGCAACCTATCATGGCCGCCAACCCACTTCCGGTGGCGACACGCCAGGGGGGGCTATCAAGCGCTCTATAACTTATAGTGTATAGCTCTGTGACGAAATAACATGTTGGCGTAATGACTTGAAACAAAACCTTACAGATGAAAATAGCTTCGGATCATAGAAGAAGTCGACTCAAATTAGTCTACTATTACACTGGAGGATATATTACTTTGGAATAGCTCTTAAAAAAGAAGTGAAAGTTTTGTACTGACCTACAGTGAATAAGTTTACAAAGACTATTTGAGTTTGGAAACAATATTTGGTTAAACTTTGAATCTAAACAGTAGCCGAATGCAACATTATAAGTTGACATTTTGTTATTGTTGTTGTTGTGTTATTGACGAGTGGACAAGGAAGAACGAGGATTTGGTATTTACTTTCCAGTCATTATACGCCAGACAGGAAGAAAAAAGATGAAGTAATAGACACAATGATGCATACATGACTTTATCAGTAAATAACTAATAATTATAAGGTTGACTGGAAGCAGAACAAGGATGGATTCCAAACCCAGCCTGGTTATCCTGTCCACGGGAGGAACAAATTGTCAACACATAGTCAAAGGTTGGAATCCAATTTATATAGTAAACTTGATTTGAGTGAATATTATTTGGTGATAGAAACAGAAGATATTATGTAAGTTAGCTATGTGCTACTTATGTATGTATGAAATTATAATTGAGGTGTACTGTTCATCATGCAAATAGTACGGGATTTTTAGTCAAATGGAAAAGTGGAGAACTATCAATTTGGTAAATATTGAAAGAATTACTGTTATTGCGTACGGTTTTTCTACCTTCATTACCCACTTATTTAGACCATTCTTCTTTAGCATTT
Source organism: Petrolisthes cinctipes (assembly GCA_033782935.1). Classification (NCBI taxonomy): domain Eukaryota; kingdom Metazoa; phylum Arthropoda; class Malacostraca; order Decapoda; family Porcellanidae; genus Petrolisthes; species Petrolisthes cinctipes. The sequence goes on along the minus strand of JAWQEG010002229.1, from coordinate 75,967 downwards.
CCTCCGCAAATGCCCCACTTCCAAAATGGGGCATTTTGAATTTGAAATTAGCCTGACCTTACCTAACCTAACCTAGACCACAGCAGACTACTGGGACCTAACCTGGGGAGACTACCGGGACCTAACCTGGGGAGACTACCGGGACCTAACCTGGGGAGACTACCGGGACCTAACCTGGGCAAAATACCAGGAAATAACCGTGGTAAAGTACAGAAAATGACCAGGGCAAAATACGGTAAATATTGAATGAATTACCGTTATTCTATACGGTTTTTCTACCTTCATTACCCACTTATTTAGACCATTCTAAGACTATTTTCTTCTATGGCATTTCCTCCGCAAATGCCCCATTTCCAAGATAGGGCATATTAAAATGGGGCATTTTGAAATTAGCCTGACCTTACCTGACCTGACCTAACCTAACCTAGACCGCATCAGACTACCGGGACCTAACCTGGGCAGACTACCGGGACCTAACCTGGGCAATCTACCGGGAAATAATCGTGATAAAGTACAATAAATGACTGGGGCAAAATACTGGGACCTAGCCGGATCTGGCAACACTGCTGCAAAACGGTAATTCTTTCAATAAATACCCAAAATACTGGGACCTAGCCAGATCTGGCAACACTGCTACAAAACTGTAATTCTTTCAATAAATACCCTGAATTTTTTCACAAATTTTATTTTGGATAATACATTATTCCCTGTTTTTATTTTGGTAATAGTAAAGTGTTTGTCCTTAATTTGTTTTCGACTAGAGGTTTTCAGAATGCAATGTTTTACAGTGTGTTTTTAACTAATTTATTGTTCACATCCATCACAAATTAATGGTGAGATATCACGAGCTAAGGCAAAGAAGAAGAAAAAAGAAAGAGCTTGGCGTAGACTACGCACTGATATTGCTAGAAGAGATTATCAACACGCAAAGAGAGAAGAAAACAGACTTATAGTACGGAGAAAGAGGCAATATTACTCTAGTAAAGTCAAGGAGGCCAGGTCAGATATGAATAAACTATATCTCATACTCAATAATTTAACTGGTAATAAAAAGAAGCCAAGGTTGCCTGAAGGATATCCTGATGAAGTACTTGCAAACAAATTCTTAGAATTTTTTGACAATAAAATAGCAACTATAGTGGAAAGCTTTCCAGGAAGTGGTTTGAATGTGATGCATAGACATACTCAAATGTCTGAGAGCAAATTACTTTGCTTTCAAAACATTGGTATGGCCAAGATGAAAGAAATTGTACAACAAGTGGAATTAACTCATTGCGATAATGATCCGTTACCTGTATCGGATGTTATAACGAGTAAAAATGTAGACGAAATCTTTAATGTGTTCCTGCAAATTATCAACCTAAGTTTTGATAACAATGTTTTTCCGGAGAGTGAGAAATTGGCTATTATCAAGCCTATTGTAAAAGGCAACCTTGATCCTCAGAGTCTAAGTTCGTATAGACCAGTATCAAATCTGACCTTTTTATCGAAAGTGATTGAAAATGTGATTTTAGATCAGTTATGGCATCACTTGAATAAGGTGAAGGCTATACCTGATAGTCAATCTGCATATAGGCAGCTATACTCAACTGAGACTGCACTATGTACTGTAGTGAATGACCTAATGGTGTTAATGGATGAAGGAAAGTGTAGTGTTCTTATTATGCTTGATTTGAGTGCTGCATTTGACACAGTAGTGCATAGTATACTCCTAGATGATTTAAAGTCTATAGGTGTTGAGGGGAATGTACTGGTCTATCTGGAAAGTTATTTAAAAGATAGAACATATTGTGTACAGATTGGGAAATCCTTTTCAAGAAATAAACCCCTGCTAAGAGGAGTCCCTCAGGGGAGTGTATTGGGTCCTATTCTCTTCTGTATCTACACTATCAAACTATCACATATACTAGAGAAACATGGTGCGAACTTCAAACTATTTGCTGATGATACACAGTTTTATATATCTATAAATAATGTGGTGGATGCAGAGGTGAATTTGAGTGTTATTATGTCCGATATTAAGGATTGGATGGATTTGAAACAACTCAAGTTAAATCCAAGTAAAACTGAGTGTTTGATCGTTGGAAAGAAGACCAATCTTAGAAGATTGGACATCTCAAGCTTACGAGTGCATGGTAGTACGCTGGATGTAAGAAACAAAGTGAAAGACTTAGGAGTGCTGCTAGACGAAAATCTCTCTTTCGAAGCTCAAATTAATCAAGTGGTGAAAGTTTCTGGTTATCACCTGAGGAACATTGCTTTTGTTAGAAAATATTTAGATCAGGATACCGTGAAGATGCTTCTTCATAACTATGTCATAAGCAGACTGGATTACTGCAATTCCCTATATTATGGTTTGCCAGACTATCGGTTAAGAAAATTGCAAAACGTAATGAACAGAGCAGCAAGATTAATTAAAGGTCTTCCATCTCGTGAGAGGATAACCCCAGCACTCATTGACTTACATTGGTTACCAATAAAGGCGAGGATTGTGTACAAGATATGTCTTCTAACATTCCGAGCATTAAAATTTGGAAAACCAGAGTACTTGAGTATTACAAGTGCTTATAGTGTTTAGTAATATTGAGAGAGGCCCTGCGGAGCACCATCTGCTGGTGGAGCGGGGCATAGAATATCCAACAACAAGTAACAAGTAACAAGTAAATTAGTGTTTTGGGAGATATCACTCCCCCCCCTCCCCCACCCCAATCTCCGAATACGCCTCATTTTTGCCATATTTGAACTAGATTCGTCTGAAAAACACTCGCATTAAATAGAATTAGGTAGACTTCACTTGACCTAACTTAACCTAATCAGGACCGTGGCAAAGTACCGGGACCTAACCTATCTATGGAGCCTGGATGTAAACACATGGTAGCCATCTTGAATTGATATTATTATACTCAATATGAAAGGAACTGCTGGAAACGGTTCTAGAACCGGTACCTAATATTAACTGACAATGTTATATAATTGCTGTTTTAAAGCCTTAATTTGCCGACTGGGACGAACAGCAAGTTGGTGGAATCGTTTCCTTGGAACTAGGTATGCAGCATGTGGCCAGAACAAATACCAGCGGAAAATTTAATCAATTAATTAAGGGTAGTTGTATTTAATGCATTTGTGACGGAAATAACCAATAAGGAAATGACGTACATGTATTAAGAAATATATTTGACAGAAAAGAATTAATGGTAGTGATTATAGACAAACACTTGACTAATAACTTTATTTTCTGTTGAAATATAAGGGAGAGAGTGCATTTTGACCATGTTTGACCCCCCCCTCCTCACATATTTAAGTTTGCCCCAGTTAGGTTCAGGTAATATGCAAATTATATTAGTCCGGGCCCCAAATACATTTAAATTCAGAGTTTGCTGATCCCCACATTTCTTGCCTGGTATGGGAATCATTTGGGTAAAAATCTACTCTATTGCCAGTTGGTATTACAATGTTTTTACCCTCTTTACCCACTAATTTAAACCATTCTAAGACACTTCTTCTATTTCTTTTTCTTTGGAAATATTCAAATGGGGCAATTTGAAATTAGCCTGACCTTACCTAACCTAACCTAAACTGCATCAGACTACTGGAACCTAACCTGGGCAAACTACCGGGACCTAACCTTGGCAAAGTACCAGGACCTAACCTTGGCAAACTACCAGGAAATAACCGTGATTAAGTACCAGGACCTGACCGGGGCAATACTGTGACCTAGCCAGATCTGGCAACACTACTACAAAACGGCAATAGTCTCGATATATTCAATCATTTGTAGTCAGTAAACAGCACTAGAGATTGTAGAAAGTTGGGTTAGATTAGAAGATCTGATCAATAATGTTCAGAAAGGTATACCTGTAAGTTAATTAATCCAAAAATGGAGGATGAACATTTGGAGAAAGCTTCAATCTTCATCCCTTTCTCCTCCTTGACTCTGCTAGGGGGCTTTTATTAGTTGAAACATAGTTTGAATCTTTGAAATTTTTGCCACCACTTTTAAAAATTCGGATTGTAGGACATTTCGCATTACAGGGGTTTGGATTAAGGGACTATTACTGTAATGTGTAGTTTGTACTGTATATTGATCATACAGCAGATGCTGGAAAACGGTCTCCTTTCAATATTTGCTGCTGCAGGGTCCTAAAGCCTTGGTGGAGTTATACGCTCGTTATACATAATTTCTGACCAGGGAATATTAGATCTAGTCGTGGCCAGACGCAGGCCATACTTTTAATTCATATATTTAGGTTTAGATCAGGAAATGCATAAATTTTGCCTTATATCTTGACCATTCAAGTAGTCACTAATACAATTTTTTATAATATGAAATTCAGGTATAGATTGAAGAGGACGTGGAGTCATCCCATCCCCACAATAGTCTCCTTGATAAACCAAAGGCACTTGTAAATACTGTATATGTACTATAATATATGTCCATGTGTGAGTGAACATGCGTGATTGTAATTGTGTACGTCTGTGTGTGAATGAATATTATGTGTGTATGTGCAAGAATGTATTTGTGTTTGTTTGTTCATTCATTTATATGTATCCATAAAGTATTACCCATTTCCATCACCATTTTATAATGTATATTTTCAGCCCTTGGCTGCCTGTATCAAATAAACCTTTTATTATTATTATTATTATTATTATTATTATTATTATTATTATACTGTGTTGACTGATTCTTTCATGTGTATGGTAATGCCGTTGCTGAGGTGACCCAGCCAGCCTCTGAATAAAATATTTTCAAACTGACTAGTAGCTCATAGGTTGGTTGGTGCCTGATTCTGGCTACTGTCTTATGAGCTCTGATTCGGACATGTATCGTGTCTGGGGTGAAGCATTGGTGAATGTATGTGGGAATTCATAGGAGAATCGGGGGTAGTTATGTGAAGGGCCTAATTTTTTGTCACTCTTGATGCCATTCAAGTTTGGGTGGCGGGGTTGGGTCGGAATGCTGGGACTAGAATGACTGAGAAGAGAGGACATGGCAAGACCTCCAAGTTGCTGGGAGTGGTAGTGTAATGTGGGTGAGCCAGACACTCTTTGGTACACCTGCTAGCTATTGGGGCTGGAGGGGTCAGTGCATACACGTCCTGCAGGGTCAGGGGAAAAAGTCTGCAGCGGATGTTCTAAGGACGGTACTGATGGGTCTAATGTCATGGATTGGCTCCTGTGATAATTGAAAGTAATTTTTCTTGCTTGCTGACTGGTGTTGGCTTTGTATAATGAGTCGACATAATGGTTGTGGTGGAAGGCAAGGTGGTGATGAAGTGGAGGTGCATCTGACTGGAAGAAATTGATTTAGGAGCTGTCAGAGGGTGTATGTTCGCAGTCTTGGCGCCGACTTGTTCCAGCTCGACAATCCCAACTCCTGCCCCTGCCACCAGTGTCCTCTAAAAATAAGTATCCAGCCCTGCCCTCCTCCATCAGGTTATCCTGAGTACTGGTAAACAATCCTGCCATACCTTGGTTGTAGATGGTCAAATTTAAAGCCTGCACACCATGCTTCCTCTACAGTCTGACTTGGTGCTTGGAGTATGAAGCTGCCTTGAGCTTATGTCTTCCTACATATTTAGCTGGTTGTTTGAGGCTGGGATACTGAGGTCCACAGAGAATACTCAAGCAGTTATGAAGGCAGCCTTGAGAGAAAGGATTTGGGCTCCCATGGTACCTGCCCTTCAACTCCTCATAGGTGGTCCTCCCTTCGCTCACCAACACTAAATGGTACACTGTTAAGCTGAGAATAGGTATTATAAATATTCCTATCACTACCATCAACACTATGCTCACATTGACACTGATTTTTGTAAGATACTCTTTTCTGTCAAGTACGTGGACTAAGCAAAATACAAAAGCAGAGGTCATGTGCAGGCTGAGGAAACACAAGAACATAAAAAAATAACGGTAGTTGCGGCGACCTACGCAGTTGTTCATCCATATGCAGTGATGGTCAAACGTGTGAATACAGCGGTTGCATATAGAACAATGTGAGCAACGTGGGGGTCTGTAAAAGTGACAGGTGGTGCACCATTTAACTCTCACTTTAATGCCATTGATCTTCACATATTTCTCGAGAGGAGGTCCTGCCATGTTATCTTTCTCATCTGTGGAGGCTTTTGGTAGTACTCCAGGATCCATGAATGATATTGCAAAATAACTGAGCACCACATAAAAAGTAACTATTCCTTGGTACAGAGGCACGAGGATACCCCACTTGGAGTGCAGTGCCGCACACGGGTAGATGAAAAAAAAGGTAGTGCAAAGTAGTAGTACTGTCCAAGCACATATTGTGGGTCCTATAAGAAATATCTTAGACTTACAACTTGACATTTTTTCTTATAGTTCAACACCCCATTTCAACAATCAAAACATACCACTGCAAAATTGTCAATTTTTTTCAATAGGCATAGGTTAGATTGACTGCTGAAGTTAAGATGGTAATTAGTACAGCTGGCATATACTTAATGTTGGATCATTAATATTTGTAGTTAATTTAAATCCTCATGTGCATGATACAATATTTGAATTTACAGCAATTATCATCTTCAGCATATTATCATTACTCAGCACACATCTTTACTTCCCTTCAGACATCTTCATTAGTTACTCATCATTGTACACAAGCTAGGTACCTAGCCGACATCTTCACTACCCACCAACATATCCTTACTATCCTTCCAACACCATTCTACAAACACTTGATTGCTTCTTCAGTTTGACGTTGTGTAATAATTTTTTCTTTCAGGCATATTGGAGACAGAATATGTGTCAGAACCTACAGCTGTAAACAGTGGAGTGAACTGCTGGCCATGGGAACTGGAGAACAAGTATTACACAGCCTCAGTTCAGTTGGCAGCAGTGGTTTGTCCAGAGCAAAGTCTTCCCTGGATCCTGGGTAATGGGGAGGCTCTCCTTGTTTACTGTGATGCAACTCAGGTAACACCTACCAATTTTATAAGTTATGAAGGCTACTCATTCCTCCTAAATATGCCAGAAAACACACATTCACAATGATGCAAATAAGGGATCTGTTTTGTGGCATAGTTTGGAGGAATCAGAGACCTTTCAGTTCACCAACAAAAGAATTCCCTTCAGGTTAGCACTGTTGACCTACTGATAGAAAACATACTATAGTATACAATGGTGTAATGTAGAGTTTCAGGCAAAATTTTATGTACTACCTGGCCATATTTAACTGAAGACAGGTGATGTAAATTTATGTAGGCAATTTCTTTAACAAACAAACAGTTGCCCTAAGTTTACAAAGTTGAAATTTCAAATCACATGTATGTGCCTGAACTACAATTTTTATACCTACATGTGTATTGTCTTTCCACACTGGTGCTTCAACCCTGCATTACCCCCGTCTTCTAATGGTTAAAGACATAAAAAGGGGTATCTGTAGTATAAAAGAGAGGCATACAGTATCTACATGAGAACACTAAACAGTATCTCTAAACTAGGGTTTCCAGCTTTAATGGGATGATTTCTTTATGCATGAAATATATTTGGAGGTACAGTACATTCTTATGTTTACAGAGTGATGTCTTGGACAGTCTTAATGGATTAGTGGAGAAAATGGGGGAGTTTGAACCAGAAGTGCAACTGCTAGTGTGTGATGCTTGCTCCTCTGATAACAATGGAGAAAGATTATCAAGATTAACAGGTGGGTATTGTAACAATATAAATAGTAAATATTCCATGCACTAATGTAGTTTAGATAATATAATACTGTATGCAGCTAATACAGTATGTATAAAATGTCAGACTGCTATTCTACATAATATATTATATCACAAGACAAACCCCATTATCTAAAATTTAACTGTCCTCCCTGCCTTTCCAGCTCAACAGTGGTGCATCAGTAATGGTTGGGAACTGGTAGAACTTGAACCACATTCCAATGAGCCAGAGTATTCCGATGAAGAGGATGACTTCCCCGAGAGTTTTGGTTTCAAGCGGATCCGTCAGGCCCTTCATGCTCACACATGGTCCAACTTAACCATGAAAGGTGTATTAATTGAGGCTCATGCATGTTTTAGTATCTTGTTCCCTGTCAAAAACTGCTTTGAAAGTGTCAGTGATAGGTCAGGATAAATAACCACCATATGAATACAAAGTCAATTACTGTCTAAAGTGTCCCATGTTATAGGTGTTGCCAACCCACTGATAGGCCTGAATAAATAACCAAATGTATACAAAGCCAATTGTTGTTATACCACTTGATGGAAAAATTTTAATACAGTAACACAATCCCTTATTAGCTAAGCTAACATGATCTACCCAAAGCTGAAAGTATAAATATTGACAGTGGCACACCAGATATCACTCATTTAACCACAGTGGTACCACAGTGGTACCACAATAAACTAATGTAAAGTATACTTTATATTAATTAATGCACAAAAGTGAATAGAAACACAGAATTCCAAGCATGTATCAGTATTTTAAGAAGGTAACATATATTTATGAATGAAACCTCATATCTTTTAAAATACAGAGAACTATCAGTATAAGCTCCATTCCTTTGTACAGAGAATGTATGAATAGTAGTGATTGACAGTTTTGGGAGAATGGGAGGTAGAGGCTTTACTGACAGCTGTGTAATCTAACTTCGATATTTCAAACTCAATTCTCAAGATAGTTACAAGATTAGAATCCTCGTAAGGTTCCTATGGCTTCATAAAGGACATTATAAATGCTACTCATTTTTCTGCAGTACAGTATATTCATATGATTAATTATCAGCTAAATCTATGTTCTGAAAAATGTCAACACACTTAGAATAATTTGACAATTTCTTTGTATTACATAATCAACATACTTTACAAGTCAGAATTAAGTAGCAACTACTGTGTATGCTCTACAGAATAGTGGTCCTGTATATTCAAGATATGTCTTATACAAGAAATATTTACATGTACAGAAGTTACATTGACTTAAGATTATGTATACAGGGCTAATTACTTGAACTTGAAAGTGAATGCCTAATTTGTAAATAAGAAGCTTTTAGGAACTGAATCATGGAAGCACAAAATTTTATAAATGCCACAAGCTGAGTCTGAGTTAATATTACGTAATGGGACTGTCATTTTTAATCCTTTAATAAAATGTTTATTGCAGCAAGAAACTGAAGTTACTGATGCTATTAAACTCTTTAGACAGTCAAGGGAGCAGACTAGGTGCAGTCTTACAGTCAGTGGCATCAGAAGAGCGGAGCAGCGTCGCTGAAGCAACCCAAGAGAGTGAGGAGGTGACTTACTCTAGACTGGCAGACCTGTCCCTCAATGAGAACCCTCAAACAGAGTCTGGTGACAGCAGCAACCTTGACCTGGGTGAGTGCCTTGAAAACAGAAAATAACCTCAGTCATCCTTAAGAAGCAGTACGCTGTAATAGCAGTAGTGAAAAGGCAGTAAAGGCTCTTCCTCAAATGTTGTATATTTTTACAATCTGTCTATGATTTCAACTCCACAACCAAACCAAATCAATCCTTTCTTGGGCTTTTGAGGTTGTTTTCTGTACAATACCTAATTATGGAGAAGTAGTTGTTTTGACTGTATTGGCACTTGCTGCTCAGCTACAGTACCACAAAATGCTAGCTAACAGTCAACATGCTCTTTAATAATACAAATTGTAATTATTATAACATTGGCACTTAGGACAAAGAATTAAAACAACTTGTCATCTTAAATTACAAAATTATTAAATATTAATTTGCATAATACTTTATGCTATAGAGGCAATTTGTAATTATAATTAAAGGAAGCATTACAATACTGTTGTAATGTAAATTTTGCCTAATAAAGATAATCTTAACACACTATATATGTTGATTTCTCTTGATATACCAGAGGGTGCCCTGGATTCCTCTACTCTGCAAGGTGATGTTGGAAGCTTTGAAGACCTGTTCTCCAACTTTGAGCACTTAAAGAGGACTGCAGCAGGTCTTCCCCCGGAACAGAGGCGGGACTACGCCGAGAAGGTGGCTGTGGCCTTCTGGCGGGCCATGGGAGGTGACGAGGATGAAGTCACTGGCTTAGACTCTGATGGAGATATTTGAGAATGGTTGAGAGATGTAATTAAGTGGGTAAGGTACAGTATTGGTAAGAAAAAAAAAAAAAAAAAAGCATGTAAAATCTGTTTAAAGTAGTTACAACGGTTTGACCTGTTGGTTGTTGGCAAATTGAATGACTATTGAAACGGACTGCCTCTGTCCTAAATACGAGTATTGGGATATGTTTTGTGGCATAAATTAGAGAAATCAGTGGCCTCCAATATACCTTTAGCAAATTAACCCCTAAGATAGTAGCTTAAAGGTAAATGTAACCAAAACCAAGATAAAATAACAGTAAACATTAACACAACTCAAAAAGGTTCTGTACTGTCACCCACCCTTTTCAATTTATACATGCATGACCTACCAACACCCCAGGCACCACAAATACAAATACATGTAGCTTCCTACGCATACGACATAACACTAGCATGTACACACAGAAATGCAGACACAACCACTCACATCCTCCAATCCTACCTCAACACACTTAATACCTGGTTCACCAGAAACAGACTTAAAATAACACCCACCAAGTCAACTGTCACCCTTCTCACCAACTGCAATGTAGAACACCGCTACACACCACATCTCACCATAAACAATACACCTATACCCTCCCCCCCCCTTAAAAAATACTTGGCATAACATACATGACTTTCAAACAACATATCACAACCATTAAAAACAAATGCATGCAAAGACTTAAGGCCCTCAGATCATCATTTGCCAGCACAACAATTGGACCCAACAAAGAAACCACAACCAGTGTACAAACAATATATCCGATCAGTGATTGATTGTTATGCCTGTCCTGTCTGGGCCTCAAATCTCACTGAGACTCATCTCAACACCCTTCAGACCATACAGAATAGAGCCCTAAAGATAATCACTGGCTGCACAGCTACCACACCTACAGACAACCTACACCATGAAACCAAAATCCTCAAGATCAAGAACCACCATGACATGAGCGGCACACAAACCCACACCATCCACTACACTACATGGCAGATCACCCACACATGCCAAGGAACATCAAAACAACACCCAATACACAATACCACAAATACTATCATCTCTTACACCCTGCCCACCACAAACCAGTCTCAAGAAACATATCCATACTCAAATCACTCGCCAATCCATCCAAACACTCAAGAATAGCACTCAGCTGCATGCACGACCTCCTGACATCCACCCATCTAAATCCTCCCTTCCCTGTGAGGACAGAGCCCACCTGGCCAGGCTGCAGTGTGGCCACCACCTGGTCCTTCTGACATATTAGAAGAAGCTGGATGGAGCCATTGTGGATGCCTGTCTGGAATGCAACACAGCACCCCATTCTATTATGGAAGACTGCAATGTACACAACCATGCTTGCCAACACCACAACATACACTCTCAGAGGGCACTGTGGAAAAGCCCGGCACAGGCCATGGCCTCCCTCAGGAGCTTGGGGCTGCTCAGCCAGACTGCTTGAGAAACTTCAACAACAACAACTTAAAAATTAAAATAAAGTAATGCTGTGTACTAAAGTGGGGCCATAATTCGGGTCTTACCAAAAATATAGAGTAAATGAAAACTGGTGAATGATCAACATATAGAAAAAATTATCAGGACAGTATAAAATGATAGAGGGAGTGTGGAGTGTTCCTTGCCCATAAGAGTACATGTATAAACCTCATAATCTGAGCTGGAAACAACTGGAGGAGACTTGATATTTTCCATGAACTTTAGTGAGTGATGGCTATTGCAAAAGTATTTAGGTATATAAGATAAATATATATTTAGGTTGATGTTATATCCTGAGATTTATTGTACTTTCCTTGTTTTGTTATGATAAAGTTTCTATCTATATATCTATAGCTCTGATGCCTCGTTCCCTCAGGGAACTCCCCCCCAAGGGGGTGGCCACGGCAGAAGTGTCTCCAATTTTCCCTGTTCGAACACTCCCTCCTTACTTGGTCAAACCCTACTCTGCCCCTCACGTTTCTCTCCCATACATTCTCTTTCACTCTGTTCTGCTATCTAACCGGAGGTCTGTCTCTCACACCAGGTCCCACAACTTCACTTCCATACACCTTTACAAACTCCCCATATTCACCTTCAGTATCTTTCGTTTACACACGGACAAACTCATCTACCACCCTCTGTAACTCGTTTTCACTCTCAGCCTTCAACACAGTGTCATCCGCAAATAAGCATGCCACCAAGGACCAATTTGCTCCATTCAATGTCAGCTTCACCCCCAGGCCATCCACTTTGGCCTTCATCTCTCTAATACAACCATCCATATATACATTGAACAGCCATGGTGACATAACACACCCTTGTCTCAACCCTACACTAATATTAAAACTTTCACTTAGATCACCCTTTACCCGCACACATGCTTTTGCCTCTACATAAAAAGGCTCTATGTCTTTTAGCAAAGACCCCCCCCCCCCACACACCATAAATCCTCAACACTTCTGTCGTAGCTTTCCTATCAACCCTATCGTATGACTTCTCCAAGTCCATGAAGGCAGCATACAACTTCCTACCCTTCCCAATATATTTCTCCACTATTGATATTAATGCAAATATCTGGTCCACACATCCTCTACCCTTTCTGAACCCTCCCTGCTCCTCACTAACTTTATTCCCTGTTACTTCAATCAGTCTTTCAGTGAGGACCTTCCCATACACCTTCCCCGGTACACTAAGAAGGCTTATTCCCCTACCACACTCATCCTTACTCCCTTTCCCCTTAAATAAAGGCACAATTATGGCTCTCCTCCAATCATCTGGCACCTCTCCCTGCCTCCAAGCCAATGTGCATATAATCAACATCCACTCCACCACTACCTCCCCCAAACACTAACATTTCAGCAGTTATCCCATCAACCCCCGTGGCCTTTCCAACCTTCAACTTTCCTATTGCTTTCCTAACCTCTTCCCTTCCTAATTCTCCCTGTACACCCTGTCGACTACCACCTGCCTCCATCCCCATGCATGTCACCAACGCCTCCCCTCTCCTCCTGTCCCCTCATTCATCATATAATCAAAATGTCTCTTCCACACTTCTTTCACTTCCTCACTTCCACTCACAGTGACTCCATCCTCTCTCTTCATTCTCACGCTGCCAGACTTTCCTTCTCTTTCTCTTTTAACCTTCCAGTTTAGAGTAGAAAAAAAAAAATGTATGTAAAGATAAATAAATGATGTTGCATATACTTGTCCTATATTACTGTAACAGATTTGGGGTATAATTTATGATAAAAGCATAAGTGTGCAGTATTTCCTTTGTGTAACAACAGTATGATAATTATTTATATCTGCAACATAATTACTGAGTCATTATTGTGAAGACTGTTTTGTTAAGAATTATATATAGTAGACCCTCGATATACAATGAATAAATAAATACTTGTATCCACCACTTCAGTTTACACTCAATCCCTCATTGAAGACCACCAAATGTTTTTCCAGGCTTCTGTTAATCTTTACCATATGGACCAAGTGATTTCCTGAGCCTGTGTTACAAGGATAGAGATAAATTCGTTCATCTTATATTTAGGGTCTACTGTATATACATATGAAACAAAATGCTGCTTTAATAAGAAAAATAATGTTGCTTGGCATAATGTATTTATCAAGAGTTATACCAGCATAGAATTAAAAGAATGGGGAAATAAATTGAAGATGTGGAGTAAAGGCAAAGTTGGTAGTGGTGCCCATTGTGTATACGAGGGCTGTATGCAAGAATGTTTATAGTGTTGACGATAGTGTGGTATCGGTACGACGACCCCATAGACACAGTACAGAGTCATCGTACCGTTACCATACCATTGTCAACACCATGAATGTTTGTGCATACAGCCCCAAGTACAGTACTCCCTTCTGTATTGTGATTTTGTTTCATTCCTTTTATATGTACATTTTCTTGTACAATGTTAGTACCAAATGTCCTATATGGCCAGGTACTAGCTTTTTTGTTTTCACATTATTACTGTCAATGGTGTATTTCCAATGACAATTTGTAAAGAATATATGACACAATGTGCAGTTATATTTAGTGGACTACAATAACCCATTGATAAACTATACCTCACTAGACTGATTTGTGGAGAAATCAATTTCCTTGGTTCATCCGAACAATGTGTTCGTTCATTGCAATTAACTGTGAGTCGACCAAACAAGTAAGAACAGGTGTCCCTTGCCTAACCCCACACAAAACCCCAATTATTCCCTACATTCCCTCCCATGGTTATAAATTGCTATATATAAAATAATTTAAAATGGTAAACTACCTGCTATATGACTAATCTTAAGAGTAATAAAAATAATCATACAGTAAAGTACCCTTGTGTTATTGTGGTTGTGTTCAAATGGCTGTAATTGTTAATTTAATTTATAATATTTTTTTTTATTTTGCATTCATTAATGTAAAGGAACTTGGTGTTAGTTTTGTATTCTTTCATAAAGCTTTAAACACAATCTCTAAAAGATTATGCCAATAACAAATACAGTACATTGGCATCACATCAGCTGTAACAGGGTAAACACACACACATACTTTCGTTCATGATAGGCTATCACTAACTTGTATAGAATCATTAGCTATTGATTATAACTGGTGAGTAACACTACTGGTATACATTACAGTAAGCCTACCATATAATAGTAAACACAGTAAACTTTGTTTGAATATGTACAATATAACCAAATGCCATCCCTTTTACAGAGTTTTGTTTAAATGGAGGAACAAGCAAGCATTTTATAAACTGAATTTTCAGATAAACCTTTTGACCCCTCCCTATAAAGAATTCAGTTTATAGAATCCTTACTGTATAAGTATTTAAAGCAAAAGAAGACTTATAATGACAGAAATACTAAACCACAATTATTATGCTCAACTAAATGGAACACCTAAAGAAGTGTTAGTTTTATAACTGCATGGATTATACAAGTCGAAATGATAATTAACCCCTTAGGACCGACTACTTTTTTTTTTTCATCCCCAGTCGACTTCTGGGGGTCAATTTTCAACTTTCATGTAGGCAAATTTTGTTCTTACAGAATGAAAGAGCTTGAATTTACACACCAGGAACTGAAAACGGAAGCCTCCTAGGTGTACGTGTTTGCGTATGACAGAGCGTCAAAGTCCGAAAATAAATAAATAGTACCCCCTGAAACGCATGAAAGAAAACCTCATACGCTCTGCGTACGCTGTAAATATGTATATAAACACCTAAATAATGCGTCTAAGTGGTTTTCAATGATGATAAACGTATTTCAGTGTAATTTTGTCTGTCTAGACTCTCCTGGAGTATAGTAGACAGCAGAGAGATACGAGAAACAAAGGAAAACACCATGTAGTGGTGAGATATTTCCTTGTTGGCATACGCAGCTGCCAGACACCACTACCACAGTCAAACATTTTCTCAAGGACGTTAGCTTTCCATCGTTACCAACGCCAGCTCGCTAGCTACTCGCTACAGTTTTTTGTAGGTACGTCGACATGTCGGTTATTCGGAGGGAACGATTAATATTTTTATCACCGACATGTCGGTCAATCGGTCCTAAGGGGTTAAAACAAAAAAATGTGCACCACAACACCAACCTTGTCAGAAGGATAATACTATAGTCTTAAACATCACATCTGCCTTCATCCTCTGCCTCCTCGATGCTGTGATTGCTGAGTGCAGGAGGATGCACAGGCCTCTTTTCACGCACAGGAGTCACTGAGAGACCTCCCATCCTTGACAACGTGAAGCCTCTCGAGTTTCCGTATATTGATATAGGACTCGTGGCTCGGTCCTGCACGTCTGGGGAGTTAATGGCGGCCAGGTTCCCGACAGATGCTGATGTTTTCCTTGCACACTCTGATTTGCTTAGGGAGTTGCTTGGAGAGGTGAGGTCGCCCAGAGAACTGGTGGAAGTCAGCACTGGTCTGGTGCTGTTTCTGGGCTGCATCCCTGACCTAGAGCTTATGTTCCTGTAGTGCAGTTGGTTCAAATGTTTATGTTATCACAAGCAACAATATATAGATACGTACGCTAATTGTTTACATAATTTGTATCCAAAGTCTAGTGACATGTGCAGGTATTCTCTATACTCTGTCTAGTTATACATCATGACAGTAAGGTGATTAGAAAGCTTTTTTTGTAATGGTTATACAAAATTCTACACTGTTACACTTGAGAATTATTTTCCCCCATGACTAGACTACCAGTGTAGATTTGGTGTTTCCCAGAGGCAGCCTCATAAAGTTCAGCTGTATTATACATTATGATAACAAATATAATCTATTTGAATATATTATATCAAAGTAGAATACAGTATAATAACCTGGAAGCTGCAAGGAGGGAATCTGCCAGCTGAGCGAGGCGTCCCAGCTGAAGGGATCCAGGAAGGTCAGGTCCAGGGACATTACATCCACCACTGCCCTCTGATGAGCAAGTCTGGCCAAAAATATTATTATTATTATTATTATTATTATTATTATTATTATTATTATCATCTAATTGACTATTCACTAAATTTTACAAACACCATCTGCAAACCATTATCAGAGACTCACACTGGTAATGTCCTCAAGCTTGCAGTCATGTGGTGATGGAAGGTGAGTGAAGGTATCCGGAGTTGTTGGTGTTCCTGGGAGAACATGTGGCGACATTCCCATTATGGGTGACATCACACGAGGGGAAGTAGTGCCGCCCATCACCAACACTCCGCCTACCTTACCCATTTTCTGTAACTAAATTATATCAGGATTAAAGTACAGTTTAATTTTTTTCGTCCTGGTCAAAATGTTCTAAGTATTATGAGAGTATATAAACATGAAGTGTACAGTTGCCCAAGAAAAGACTGCAACCAAATTTACTGGTGTGTGGCAATATCTGGCAGCTGCTCCAAAGTAAACACTCCATACAAAGGTTGTAGGTTCTGAGTGATCCATTGATAAAATACAAGTATTTACTTTGGAGCAGCTGCCAGATATTGCCACACCAGCAAATTTGGTTGCAGTCTTTTCTTGGGCAACTGTACATTCAAGTATGCATATAATAATTTGCAGATAAGTACCAACTTATGTTAATTTCTGGTGTCATTAGTGTTGGATTTCATTGCATTTACCCAAAAAGCAAAAAGAAACTATTTAATTGAGGCAGGTGCTACATTTTCACCAGATGATTGACTCCTATTTAACTTTCTGTACCAAACTATTATTTATTTATCTATTTATAATTATTTTTAGGCAGCACAACATACATCAGTAGTGGAGGTGGAGAGTGACAGACCAAGCCGTGCTCTGAGGTCGTGTACTTGAAGGGTCAGGTCATGGGAGGTCCTCTGTAGGCTTGTATTTCTTTCTGCCAGGAACCTGAATATGAGAAAAAGTTTTGGTCATAGATGATAAAGAATAGCAAGAACTGGTAATTTAATAATAACTAGATACCATATTACTGTACAGTACTGTATTTCGGGGGATACATACTGTACTCTCTTGATAAATTGGAGGGCAACTGTTTCCTTCAAAATATACCACAAAACAGATCCATATCACACAGTAATAGTAGTTCTGAGTTCACCTTAGATCCACCTTACTTCACCCACCTACCCACTTAGATACATATTTCATTCTCAGTCTCCTGTGTCAAATAGATTCTGTACAGTCCAGCACCATAGTTAATAAAAGATACTGTATATAGTATCTCTCATCTGGCAAAATTTCACAAAGCTCTAATTTCAAACTTACTGCTTCTCTGTATTTAAGAGGAGTATTTGCTTGTTCTGTTGGTGTAGTTTTCCTGCAAGTTTAGTATTAGTTAGTTTCTGTTCATGTAGCCACTGTCTTACTGCTGCCACCACTACCTGTAACAATTTAATAACTTGTTAACACCATATTATCTGAGGTTAAATAGTCAACACCAAATTAGCAATGTAAAAGACACATGCCATTATTTCTTCCCTGGACAGAGAAGTGGAGATAAATAAGCAGGCTGTTATTTTGTATATTGGGTTTGTATCTTATTTCTATAAGTTAAAAATACTAGGAGAGGCTTTGGGAGCTTGAGATAACTGAGGTGGTGGGAGAGTATTGTAGCTGGGATCTGCAACACTTTTAAATGTCTGAAAGAATGAAAGGAAAAAAAAGAAAAGAAAACTGTACTTGACCAGAAAGACCTTATATCACATAAATGAAGAGGACAGACAGGAGAATCAGCCAGCACAAAGGAAACAGAAGGAAAGGAGGGGCAGTGGAAGAGAGGAGGGGGGCATCCAAACCCTTATTGCCCACATCTATGCAGGCAATACAGTACTCCACTATTTTTATTATTTGAGACCTTGAGCTTGGGTGGGAAATCTGATGCTAGCCAACCAGTATGACATATAGGAAATAATTTTTTATGCACTTAATTTTGTACTACTATAGAACATTTTCCTTCCTATACTCTATACACATTTATATATACAGTATGTTGCCATTTGTTTTACGTGTTTGCAAATGCTTACCTGTGCATCATTAGCTAAAAGATCCCTTGCTTGCTGTAGCTCCTCCAACTGAGTATCTCTCTCCCTTACTTGACTCATTAATGCCTCACTTTCACTCTGAGCAGTAGACAGCTGGAAACAAAATTACTGTATGACCTAGTGTACAGATGAAATTTTATTGTACAATAAATTGACTGGAAAATTATTTGAAGAAAATATTATAATGCTTTCCATCCTCACATGGACATACACAAAATTTTATCCCTTCCAAGACAATATGTTAACTGATCTTCAAAACAAGTAGAAAATTAGTTCCATATATAGTGAAATACAGTACAGTACTGCACTTTCAATGATGAATCCATTAAGAGGGTAATACACTTTTGATAGATTAGAGCACCTTGATTCCTCCAAATTATGACAGGAAACCAGACCAGGTGAATGTTATTTAGAATAGTTTGAGGAATCACGCAGTTGCTCCAGATTTACCAACACTACTCTACTACCCCCATAAACAAACTCAGGGTGGTATTATTAAACTACTTCTTTAAGGAAAATTTCTCTTCATCGCACAATTCCTATTATCTTGCAATACAAATTAAGCAATGAAGAACGTTTTCATCAAAAAAGAAGTTTCATAATACCACCCTCATGAAGACTGCTCACCCACCTGTTCATGTAGGGCAGCGTTACAGTCCTTAAGTTGTCCTGTCTCACACATAAGCCTGGCCACCTCCTCCTTGATGCTCTTCAGTTGTGTTTCCCATACTACTTTCATTGCCTGGCTGTCTTCTACTCCTTTGTGAGTCTCAGTGAGGGCATTCTCCAGTGCTGCTATCTGCTTGGAAATGATAATACTGTACCTTTGACAAACCCAATGCACATACAACTACAGATAGACATAATGTGAACTGAGGCTTTAGCAATATTAATATTAGTTCCTGTTGTCTTTTAGGGCAAAATTGGGCACTAGCATGTTTGTTTTACATGTAGTTTTGTGATGAAAATGTATGGGCCAAGGTTCCATGGACAGTGTTGCCTACTTCTGATCCTACTTCTGTAGCCTACTTGCCAATGTGTACAGTACTGTACAGTACACATGTATCTGCAGTATGAACAAAACAGTATACTGTAGAGGCCTATTTGTGCCATTAACATCAGGTATTCTACTGGCTATAAATTAGTTGAAGTGGGAGAAAGAACACCACTCAACGCCTGGATGATGCTGTAACACAAGGGAGGAGGAGATAAAGAGGTGGGACAGCAAGCATGAATTGAAATGGAGTGGCATGGATTCATGACTATAAAGTAAGAAATCAGTATCTTATTATAAATTCCTGGTATACCATGAAACTAAGCCACTTTCAGAAATGGTAGATATTTTTATTGTCCATGCAAGCATGCAGTCAAAAACCATTGTCATGCATATACTGAAGTAGCTTGTGGTGCAGTATTTATCTGCTTTTCACCACTGACATATTATTAGAATGGTGTATAAGTCTATCTTAAGTTCCTACAAGTTATGTTTAGTGGCTTAAAGTAACTGAACACTCCTCCATTAGCCAGCAACTGACCTTACTCCTGGCTGTAACAATCTTTCATATCCTTCCTTCTTTAATCCAGTGCTTGCATTTCCAGAGACAACAGATACTATATGACTAATCCTATGGACAGTGGTATAATACTGTGGACCCACCTGTTGCATTGCTTCATCATGACTGTTATTAACTCTTGCATTTTCCTGTTGCAAGCTCTTGTTTCTCCTCACCTCATGTTCCACGCGCTCTGAAGCCTGTAAGGTATGAAAAAGTATATAAAACACAGTGCAATCACAAGAACGTCTACATTCTCAGGCTATTATAGTTACTCAGATTTTAGATATTAGAATAATTTCCACTAACAGATACATATTCATGAAAAACCTTACTATACACAATGAATATTCAGTACTGCTGTATTGCAGATATGAAGCACCACAGTATTACATCAATGAGGCAGAAAAAAAAAAAAAAAAAAAAAAACACACACACACACACACACGGTATGGCCTGCAGACAGCTGGCTCCTGTTTGCCAATGAAGTCTCTGATTGGTCCAGCCAGCACATCCAGTAAATGCGTCTACTGTATGATTAGTGGATACAAATATTTGTTCATTATAAATATAAGATCTACTATACCTGTAGAAGCGATATGGTGGTGTAGTAGGTTTGAACGCCTGTATGGAATGATACGCTTAGTGGGTTTGAGGCTCCGAAAGGCACAACATATATTTTTAATGGAAGAATCTTGGCATAGTGATTGCACCTGATGTTGGGTCCACTTAGGATAGGATAGGATAGGATAGGTTAGGTTATGGTTAGGTTAGGTTAGGTTAGAGTGGAGAGAGTGGGAAGGGAGATACATTGGACCAGTCATAGATGAACTTACTGGATGTGCTGGCTGGACCAATCAGAGACGTCATCGACAAACAGGAGCCAACTGTCTGCAGGCCCTCCCTATACACACATATGGCTAAAAGGACAATCTTCAATATCTTACTTGTTTAAGCTGCTCTTCCCTTGCAGCCAGTTCTCCCTTTAATTCAAACACCTTACACTCAAGGGACTCCATCTGTGAAAGCAAGTTTTGTTCTAAGACGTGAAACTTATGGAACCAAAACAATAAAAGGGAACTACTACCTGACAGAGCAATTATGGTATCAGGATATAGTAAAGTAATCTGGAGGCTCTCTTGCCAAAAAGATACTGGGATATGTTGTTAACCCCTTAAATGTGGGCACTCAGGAGCGTGGTAGCTCTGTAGCCCGAGCTTTTATCCCGCACTCGCTCTCATGATGTAAACAACAATATTTGACAGCTAATAGCATGTAAACCACTGATGCTACATGAATAAATGATACAGGATATTGAAATGCAAACCCTTAGCTGTATTCTAATGTACTTGTGAAGACTAAATGGACATCTGTAGAATTGGTAGCCAGCTCAGAATGACCGCAACTCAAAATTCACTTTTACACTCTATTTACATATCTACGTACGTTTTCACGCTCTGATTTCATTATCTAACATATCAGAATTGCATTTTTCAACAAAACAATATGAAATATAATGTCACTGTCGTTTTTAAGTACATATATGGTAATTACAGGAAAAGCAGAGTGATGAAAATACATCTTCTCACCCTCACTGCTAGTTTAACACTGGCAGGAGGTGGGTGGCTGGACTATGGCTACTCCCTACAAGCTCAAAACACACCATAGGTTGGAATGAAAGTGCTTAAATCTTGATGATACAGTAACGAAGATGACAGAGTTCCCCTAACCTTATGAGAAGTGGGTAGATGACTTGAGGAGCGTGCCTGGGCATGAGCCAGCTGGGCAGAGAGTGTGGCAACCTTTGTCCTCAGACTTGCCATCTCTGATTCCTTCATCTGGGCATGGGTCTGTTCCTCATGCAGCCTCTCCTCTAGTTGTGATACCTGTGTGGTTAGCATCATAGAGTATTGTTATGTCATTGCATTTCAACTGGCAGGTATTGTACAACCTTTGTGTACCTCAATAAAAGTCTCTGTTTCCAGCAAACTGTGCCACGAAACAGATCCCCTATTAATACCATTGAAGGCATCAGAAACATTCTAATGTGCTAACAACATAGTCTCCTTAAGGCCAGATAATTAAATGTAACCATTATTGGCCACTGGATGCTATAGCACTTCCACCTGACTAGCAAAATCATCAGGTTGTAAATCAAGAAAAATTTAAATACCATCAGCCAATGTTTCCGTGTGTGCATTAGCCACTCACTTACTTCATTCTTGTGGTCCTGTAGTGATCTCTGAAGGGTTGTAATCTTAAGTTGTGTGACTCTGGCCTGTGTGTCCCTCTCTATGAGCAGGCGTCGCAGTTCACTCGTTTCCCTCTGTATGTCTCCATACACATGCTGCCTCTCCTCTTGTTCCTGCTTTACTGTGTTTACTGCCATATCTGTTTTCCCTTCCATCTATTGGGTAAAATAAAAAGTATATGTACTAAATGATCTGAGAAATATTATGGTGAGATTCTAGCTTTTGTTTATGAAAATGAAATTGGTCTTTGATTCCACCAAACTATGCCATGAAACAAATCCCTTATTATAGTACTGTTGAAGGCATCTGTTTTCCGAAATAGTTAAGAGGAATCAGCAGCTTTCCTATTTGCTGCCAACAAGACGACAGTCTCCTTTATGCTGTAGCTATATACAAAAGAAATCAAAGTCAACCCTAATCTACTCAGGGCATTTGGTGGTTGATGCAGTGAGTTATCTAATGTTTGAAATCACTTAATGATGTTCCAACTCTGTTATCAGCGTAATCTTATTGAAAAAAAAAGAAAAAAATTGGAAGCGTAGGAAGCCTTATGTTGATATTCACTATTCCCTAAATTCTAACATTCCCACTTGGAAGCAATTAATAATGGTTGACTGGTGTGTAGGTTCATGTTCCAACTCTTGTCATCAGCGTACGCTTAATGGAAAGAGAAAAAACGTGAGAGAAGAAAGCACTACTGTACCTTGGCCACACTCAGTTCCTGTCTGAGTTGGTGTAGTTCTTCCTCCTTCATGTTGTAATCCTTCTTGGCAAACCTCATGTTTTCTTGGGCCATCGTCAGGTCTGATTCACGAACTGATATCTTTTCCTCCAGCTGACACTTCTCTTTAGTTAGTCTGTGAATCTGTTCAAGAAATGTTTGAAATTTTAGTACAAAAGAATAATAATCAGTGCAACATAATGAGTTAAAATATGCATTAGGCTCTTTCTCATACAGTGTTGTTCATTATCTACTGTGGAACATAATTTAAGTATATTTGTGGCACTAGGAAACTGCATACTGTAATTAGAAACATAATTTAATGGATATAATATGTACAATTGTGGACCCAAATTCATTTACACCTGCCTATCAATGCTCTCAGAAAATAAATAGATCGTGAAGAAGAAAAGATATACACGGTTGCTTGCACATTTGTAATTATGAACACATTACCACATTACCTGTTCCTCAAGGGCATTACACTCCCTGATGAGACTGAGGACTTGTTCGTGTGCGTGACCTCTCTCTTCCTCTGCTGTTCTCTTCTCCTCTGTGGCAGCTGATACTGCTTCCCTCAATCCTTCCATCTGGGCCAGAAAAATACACTGAATTATAATAGGGAAGAGAAAAGACTGTGCTCGCTAAAAGACTTTGGGACATATGCAAGAACATCCGTAGTGTTATGTTAGCGTAATGTTGAGGGTCTACATAAAAAATCAACAAGAATAATGACCAAATAGCCAACTGTAGACCCTTGATATACAATAAATAAATGTATGTGTCCACCACTTCATAATACACTCAGGCCCTCATTGAAGACCACCAAAGGTTTTCCCAGGCTTCTGTTATTCATCACTATACAGATTAAGTTATGTACAGTCGGCAAAAAAAGTTTCGTTACCATCCTTTTAACACTGTGATGTAATGGTGGTAGGCCTGGCTTGACGCGAGTGTCTTATATATACCTCCGTCAACTCATGTGCTCCTCAGTGTCTATTGGGTAGGGGAGTAGGAATGACGTTCTTTACCCAGTGCTTCTATATCTGGATATTTCAGGGTTATTCTTGTTCTAAAATACTCAGACGCATTTCCTTGTGTTTGATAATGATTAGTTAAATAGTAAGAGTTCATGAACATTCAAAATTTAATTTAAGATTAGTTAAACTTTTGATATAATGAAACGGAATGCAATGTTTGTGACTGCTACGGGCCGCGGCCCACATATTATCACCATTGGGGCCTGTGTAGGGTAGGCTGTGTGTGGCCGTCACTCACCGTCTACACACACTCAGCCAAACACTTGCCACTTCCATGGATGGAACTAAATGGCGGTTATATTTTATGGTCAAAACATTACATCAGAGTAAGGATTTCATAGGTATATTGTAAATTTATTAAGCTGACATAGCATTGCATAAGAGCGACGAGCACCCGTCCTATCTCGTTGAAAGCTACTAGGCTACTGAGTGACGACATCCGAAGGCAGACCGCCAATGCCTCCGCCACCCGTACTGTCCAGCCCGGCAAAGACGATATCAGTCTCGGATGATAAGGCTTAGCAGCCAAGTAGGCAGAGTACCAACCCTACACCGGCTACCCATGTTAAAATTAACGTAGGGGTGGTAACGAAACTTTTTTTGCCGACTGTACATGTACTGAGCCTATGTTAAAAAAGAAACTGCCCTATTTAATCATCTTATAAAGGCCTACTGTACCTGGTGGTGCATCTTAGCCAACTGAGCCAGTAGACTTGCTGTAGTGGAGGCCGTGGCTGAGGATGTGGTTGTACCGGTGACGTCCAGAAGTGAATGTCTCTCTTCAAGGTCCTCACACTGCTTCTGCCACATACTAGACTCCTCCTGCACACTCTCTAGTCTGGCCTGATAGTACCCAAAGAAACAATTATGAAATGTTTTACAGTATTTGAGATATTTCCGCTTCCTTATAATTTTATTTCCTTCCATAATCAGATATCATTTGGAAAAGAGCAATTGGTATTGAGTGTGGAGTGGTTGAGAGGGTGAAGCGTAATACATTGAGGTGGTTTGGACATGTGGAGAGAATGCAAGGTGTGGAGTTTGTAAAGAAGGTGTATGATAGTGAAGTTGTGGCACCTGGTGTGAGGGGCAGACCACCGGTTAGATGGCAGAACAGAGTGGAAGAGTATGTGAAAGAGAGAAGTGTGAGGGGGGTAGGGGGGATGGAGCAAGTGAGGAGGGAGTGTTGGAACAGGGAAAACTGGAGACTCTTCTGCCGTGGCCACTCCCTTGGCGGGAGTTCCCGGATGGAACGAGGCGTCGGAGCTATAGATAGATAGATAGAAAAGAGCAAAAATTTAATGATCTTGACCACAACATAAATATTCCTATAACAATGTAATACATTAATTTCCTACAGCAATATTATGGGATTTAGACATTTGGAAACTAACATTAAAAATTATTAACACTCCAATAATTCATAACATCAAATATTTAATCATATTCAGCATTTATATTTTTTATAAACTAAATGCTTCTACCCCCATAACATGTTAACAACTAGCTAGAAAAAACATAAGATAAAAGGTTCTTAAAGGAAAAAAAAAAAATAGGTTTTCGCTTTCCTGATTTAGCTCCATAACACTAAAAAATCATATAACCTTGAGGAGGGAAATTTCCTCTGTCAGCCTGTGCACTTGTTGGCACTGACTACGGTTTTCCTCCTGCCGCTTGGTTCTCTCCTGCCGTAGGTTGCGTGCCAGGTTGTCCCTCTCCTGCCGTGCCTCCCTCAGCTGTCTCTCAGCCTCACTCAGCTTCTCACCCACTTCGGCCAAACTCTCTTCCAGACCTTCAACCTGGGGCATGTACAATTGATATACAATTTGATATACAATTGATAAACAATTAATAAATATTTGTATCCACCATTTCATTATTCACTCTGTCATTCAATGAAGACAACCAAATGTTTTCCCAGGCTTCTTTTATTCATTACCATACAGACTACATGACTTACTGAGCCTGTGTTAAAAATATAGGGCTAAGTTCATTCATATTATATCGAGGGCCTGTGTTAAAAGGACAATGCTAAATTCCTTCATTTTATATGGAGGGCCTACTGTATATATACAGTAAGTGATTTACTGAGCCTGTATTAAAAGGATAGTGCTTAATTCATTCATTTTATTATCGAGGGCCGATATACAGCATCCCCTTAATTACTCACCTGGTTGTGGTCATGGTCATACACCCTGGAGTAAGTGAGTAGTGATGCCTCGAGCCTCCTGATGCTTTGGTCGTGTGAGGACGTCAGACGTTCCACCACCGCACCAACCTCGGCTTCCCTCTCCTCATCCTATTGCATAGTACGATAATGAAAGCTTTAATTTCTCTAAGTTATCTGTCATTGCCTTATCTTAATTCATTCTTTGTTGTCTCCTTTTCTATTCATTGTCCTTTTCATTAATTATGATCTCTCTCTCTCTCTCATCTTGCTGCATAATGTGATAATTAAAGCTGAAATTATTTCTCTAAGTTATTTGTCATTGTATTTTTTAAATAATTCTTTGTTAAGGAGAGGAAGAAATAGGAAAGATGGTAATGATGATAAAAGTAAAGGAATGTACAGAGGGGATTCAATGTGAAGGAGAGATGGAGGTGAGCAAGAATGAAGGTATAAGAGTGAAGGTGAAGGAGAGTAGAGAGGAGGAGAGATGGATGTAAGAGTAAATGTGAAGGAAAGAAAGGAGGAGAGATGGAAGTGAGGAAGAATGAAGGTACAAAATAAAAGTAGGGGTGAAGAAGTGGAGGATGAAAATGAGGAGGAAGTGAGAGAATTAGGGTATAAGAATGAAGGCAAAGAGAGATAAAGGCTGTGTTTAAACCTTGTCTATGAAGTCTGTCTCACCATAGTTTTTATCTGGTGTTCTAGAGCTTCTATGTGTTCATGGGCCTCTCTCAGTTCATTTTTCAGCTCGGACACCTGCTCCTGGTTTCTCACGGCCTCCTTTCTTGCCTGTGGAATAAAGGTATAAATTAAGGAAGGATCACACAGAGTGGTAATTTCAGAAGCAAAAGCAGTATCCACTTGAATAAAGGTAAAGTTAGGGAAGAATTAAATGGAGTGATAATTTCAGAAACAAAATATCATGCAACAGGGAACAGTGAAATAGCTTTAATTGTGGTGGACTAGAGACTATGGTGATATCAGAGTGGAAGTGCAGGTCGAATTATAATTGATCAGTACATAAAATAATACACCACAGTATAACACTAAGTGAAGGTTCTACCCACCACCTGAAGCTTGGTCCGTACATCCTTCCTGAGGGTGTCCTGTGAGGCTAGCGAGTCCTGCAGGCTGGCCACCTCCCGCTGCCCCTCCTCCAGTAGTCCTTCCAGCACACCAATTTGTCTCTTCAGTCCTAAAACCTCAGTCTCACTTGATTTCACCTGGAATAAAACCATATACTGTACAGTACTGTACTTTAAATGTAGAAATAGACATACTGTACCTATGGAGAAACATAAATCTCTTTCCATTGACTAAATTTACATAACACTTACACCACATTCACATACTCTATAACAGTACTACACATACAGAAGGCCCTTGATATAAGATGAATGAACTTAGCATTATCCTTTTAACACAGGCTCAGTAAATCACTTAGTCTGTATGGTAATGAATAACAGAAGCCTGGGAAAATATTTGGTGGTCTTCAATGAGTGGCTGATTGTAAAATTAAGTGATGGATACAAATAATTACTGTATTCATTGTATATTGAGGGTCTACTGTAGCAAACAATACAAGCATAATACCGCATATCATAAATAGAAACATTAATTATTTGAAAAACTAGGATCTCTGGTTACAGTTCTGTGTATTAACAAAAGGCATCTTTAAGGGGAAATTATTTTGTTGGTGAATTGAAAGATCTCTGATTTCTCCAAACTATGCCACGAAATAGATCCCCCATTTGTACCACTGAGGGAGTCTGTTTTCTGGCAAAGTTAGGAGGAATCAGTAGCCTTCCAATTTGTCCACAAAAGAATCTCCCCTTACGACAGACATACTTGTTTCTCCCTGTGTGAAGCATCTCTGGCCATCCTTCTTATTTCTTGTTGTAGCTCCCCGACCTTACCTTCCTGAGTGGCTGTCTCCCTTGCCAGGCCCTCCACCTGGCAAAGTAACCAGTTCTCCTTTACTCCATTATATTTATTAAGGGGGTAATTATATTTTTGGTACATAAGAGCACTTACATTCTGCTATAGTATGTCAAGATACAAGGCCAGATTAACAAAAATAATAGTGGCCTGTTGCTTAGATCTAAAGGAATCAGTTATTCCCAATTTACCAACACTGTATTACCCCTTAATTTTCAGACTATAGCTGGTGTCTTATATAATCAAAATTTGTCAGTGTAAACATTAAGACTTTTGATGGACATAATTTTCATCACATTGCAGGAGCTCAGCAGTCTCATTTACCACCTATGATATGACAACAAGCATTTCTAGCACAATCCTCATACACCCACCTGGTTATGTAATGTAGCATTGAGTTCCTTCTCGTAGGTAAGTGCGGCCGAGAGGTGTTCTGCGTCCTGGCGAGCTCTGTGTGCCTGCTCTGCCTTTGACCTAGCCTCTTCTTGAACTGCTGACAGAGCTGCCACCGCCACCTCCAACTGCTGCCCCAGACACTCCACACTCTCACTGGTCTGAAGAAACAAACACTACAATGTGAATACAAATTAGCTCTTATCCGACTCTACCAACCTGCATAAATTTCTCTGGCTAACACCAAAGAGGTTTTAATGCAACACAAGTCAGTCTCCTTTCACTGGTCCGAAGAAACAAACACGACAATGTGAATACAGATTTGCTCTTATCCAACTCTGTCAACCTGTATACTGTATTTTTCTCTGTCCAACACCAAAGGTTTTCATGCAACACAAGTAAGTTTCCTTGTACTTAAAGGGTTAATATATAATTCAAATAACCCCTTGTCATCAAAAGGTTAGAATATAAATCAAACAACCTCTAAACTACAGATGACATCCAATGAAAAGTAACTGTACTAATACTTAATAATTATCAAATGTTTCAGAAGCACCCTACTGTTGCCTATGATCTTTAGCAGGGCAGGGTAAATGTGTATAAGAAGCACCAGTGAACTACAGTAGTTATATGATAATTCTCAGTTACCTCAAGAGAGCAGAAATACTCATAAGTATTAGTGGCCACAAAAATTTGTACACAAGCTGTTGTTTTCGAGGGTTTACAACATAGAGAGAATGTATGACTCAGTAACTATAATACAACATTACTATTAGGTTTGTTGATTTGCTAATCAACAAGTCACTTGGTACTATTGACCATTCAATGCAGTACTTCCAGAATAATGACGTCTCTTTCCATATTGCATGTGTAAGAATTCCTGTGGCCAACCGTACCTTCTAGGCTAATAACTACCTGTCCTAAAACAAAGACTTGGCATACTGTAATGACCTTTTCTAATATACAGTACTGAGTTGGGCTGATGTAATAATGCCCTGTACTAAAATACAATTCATTAATAATTACTTCTTGTGCTGTTAGTCTCTCCTGCAAGAGACGAATATTTCTCTCTGCCTCTTTCTCCCTCTTCTCTGCCTCCTTCACCCTCTTCTCTGCATCCTTGGTTCTCTGTTCTGCCTCTGCTCTTCCCTCTGAAGCTGTAGAAGACTCCTCTTCCAGCCCATGAACCTAAATGAACAAAATACAAAAACTTTATACAAAAACAGCAGCCTAGTACAGCTGATCTAGAGATTCTGGGGAATCAATAATACAGTACAGTAGACAGATTACTTCTACTATTTTGATAACTACACTACACATGCCAGCTGAGACTTATAAAAAATATAGAATACAAAACATCAACAGTACATTTTTACAGAATAAATCTAGTTCACAACTTATCATTATGTATTATGGTTTACATTAAAAACTGAAATATTGCCAATATAATCTGAATATATGTTCTGTAAAACTAATTACAGACTTTGGGTGTTCATAGTCAGGTGCCATCCAACACACTCATATATATATCACTGCCCACCTACCTGTCCCTGGAGTCGTCTGATGGTGGTGAGTAGTTCCTCCTGTCGTCCCTCTGCCTCGTGGAGTTGTCTGCTCAGGTCGTCTTTCTCCCAGTTAACTCGTTCTCTCTGCAAAATTAACACAGATTGTCAGGTTCTGTTAAAGGGAGATCCTTTTATTGGTGAATTGGAAGGCCTCTGATTCCTCCACACTATATCACAAAACAGATCCTCTAATAGTACCAATGAGGGCATCTGTTTTCTGGTGTAGTTAGGAGGAATCAGTAGCCTTGGAAAGCAAATTTTATATTACATACACTTACTAATGCATTTTGGGAACGGAGATAGTATACTTTTCGTACATT
This sequence comes from Petrolisthes cinctipes, assembly GCA_033782935.1. NCBI lineage: Eukaryota > Metazoa > Arthropoda > Malacostraca > Decapoda > Porcellanidae > Petrolisthes > Petrolisthes cinctipes. The sequence goes on along the minus strand of JAWQEG010002229.1, from coordinate 45,434 downwards.
ACAGTGCCTTGATTCATCCAAAGTATGCCAGGAAACAGCACCAGAATAACAAAAATAATGGTGATCTGTTGCTTGGAATAGTTTCGAGGAATCATTTGCTCCAGATTTACCAACATTGTAATATTCCCCCTTAAGTGGCTTGAAGAGCAGCCCCTTGATTGGTTTCCCTCATAGTTGACTTAAGACAGGTTAGAAATTAAAGGGGTAGTACAGTGTTGGTAAATCTTGAGCAACTGATTCCTGTTTCCTGGCATAGTTTAGAGGAGGAATCAAGGCACTCTAATGTACCAAAAGTATACCATATCCCCTCAAGTTGATGTGAAGGTTAAAAGACAGATTAAAAAAGACAGGTTAGATACTAAGCCTTCCCATCCCTACCTCTTTGACAGTCTGCATAAGCTTCATGTTAGCCTCCTCTATTTGTTTCTTCAGTTGTTCATCATTGGTCTTGCTGAGCTGTTCTTGCAGGGCGGCCAAGCGCTGACTCAGGGCTCTGTTTTCTTCCCTCAACAGGTCCTTCTGTGCTCCACTCTCAACAAGCTGTCACAGAGAAGGAATGATGTGGTTAGGTTAGGTTAGGTTGGGTTGGGTTGGGTTGGGTTGGGTTGGGTTGGGTTGGGTTGGGTTGGGTTGGGTTGGGTTGGGTTGGGTTGGGTTGGGTTGGGTTGGGTTGGGTTGGGTTGGGTTGGGTTGGGTTGGGTTAGGTCCCAGAGAAGGAATTATGTGATTACAAGCTACAGGGAATGAACTGTGATAATGGAAAACACACAAAAAAAATAATAATTAATATTACAGTATAGTAGTTCCTCTCTATTTCAGAGATTTTGACCAAATATTATATATATCTGAACCATGTCAGCCACATTTGTCCTTAACTCTAAAAACTCTTTGAAAAAATTCATATACAGTACATTGTGTTTGTACTGCAGAAGCAATTACTACATGTATTATGTATGATACTAAAATACTATCATGGACACAGATCATGATAATTATACTGTAATGACCATTTAAAGCATCACTAAAGTTGTCACCAGGACAACAACAACAACCAGGACCGGTAACTTATTAAAGAATAGAAAGCAAGTGTTTCTACCAAAGGACACCTGTGTTTTGTTAATCTAACAATATTTAATCTGGATATAATACCAATATTCATTTTAAGCTTGCCATAAAAATTTTGATCATACCTGTGAGAAAGTGTGATGGTGTAATGACTGAGCCTCCCTTAAGTCCTTCTCCAGTCTCTTGGTTTCACCTTCATGTCCCCTCATCTGTACATCACCCAGGGAAGGTACTGCTTTAAAACACTACTAACCATTAAAGGACATAACTGTATTCACTTACTATATTGTAGATTCAAAGACAGTTATACATCTGAGTCTCTTCTAATAAAGTGTCAAATAAGATAATAAAGGTATCTAATACAAAACAATGATGGTTTGAAAATGGTATCAAAATTACTAAAATAGATGTTCAGGTCACTCTTTTATCACGGTTATTGATATAAATACTGTACAACATATATAACATTAACATTTAACATAAAAATCTTCAAATATCATTGAATACTAAATGTGACATGTACTAATGTGACAGTAATGTAAAGTCAATCTATACTTCTTACCAGTATGATATTGTAAAAAATATACTGTAATGCTATATGTGTTCTTGTATGGATTATAATTTTGCATCAACATTCTTAATCAATATCATACATAAATTATTTCAAGCATAGTCTAGAACATCATCATCTAGACAAAGCATGCTGGCTTGCAAATGCATTCAATACTTACTCTAACTTACGTGATGATGAAGAGGAGTAACATTTTACTCTGATTTGTATACAGAGTGAATAAGGTTTTAGTTTCCAGCAAGGTGAAGGGTATGTATTGGATAAAGGGCCATATGCAAGAATATCCTTGATGTTGATGAAGATGTGGTAACAGTGTGATGACTCCCTAGACACAATGCAGAGCCATCGTACTGGTACTGTGTCATCGTCAACTCCGTGGATATTTTTGCATGCGGCTCAGAGTGAAATGAATCAGTGTGGTAGTTATTAGCAAGCAATATGTCATTATGATCTCTAAATAACATGGCATGATATAGCTAAGTTAAACCTTATTAAACCTGAGTAAGACACAATAACTGTTGATATTATGCTTTCATATAATGAGACATTGTGCAATCACGAGCAAAACTGTTCACTAGGTGATTGAGTATTTGAATGCTTATCAGCCACTTAAGGGGATAGTATAGTGTTAGTAAATCTGGAGCAAATGATACCTCCAAATCATTCCAAGCAATAGGCCACCATTATTTCTGTTAATTTGGTCCTGTTTCCAGGCTTTTTTTTTTTTTGAGAAATCAAGGCACTCCAGTGTACCAAAAGTGTACTATCCCCTTAAAGATGGCTGTGAGGGGTACTGTACTGATTCGGATTGTATTATCGAGCCATGAGCAGTACAGTATATGAAAAGCAATCTAATACACCACAACCAGCAAAACAATTATTTTGAACACTGAGCAAAGGCCAACATTGTCTGAAGAGTAGCCTTTACGGAAGACGTTTTGTTACTGCTTCTTCAGGCGGTCAAAGCTAGGCAACAGTGAACTATCATCAAAAAAGGCTTCTCTTCGTATAGTGTTGTTCATTAACCATTCTCATCACTTATGGTATATAGGCCTACATTTCATCCCATAATTACCAGTACTGTATAGTAATTCACAGTTAGTTCCCTCAAGAAAAAAGGTTGGATTATCACAATTGTAACTTTACAAACCCACATACAATAAAGATAAAGAGAAAATGATATATACATAAAGATATCTATTTTTCAGGACTATAAGAAAATATTCAACTCGAGTACAATACTTACCGAGTACTGCTGTACACAAACGTCCACACGAGGGTCATGTCCCTTAAGCTGGTAACATACTTCATTGAAAAAAATAAGAAACCACGTAAGTAAATGCAACACACAGGCTTAGTTACTGTTCAGGCAACTTTCATGTCTGATTACTGATAAGAGTTGGTAAATAAGAATGCTGCAGTCAGTGAAACTCATTACTTTAGATACGAGGCACACAGAGGAAGAACTACAGTATAATAAGTCCTTGGAAATGTTGCTTATAAATCCCAACTCTTTTCCATACAATAAGTTACCAAGGAAGGAAAGTTCAACAATTTAACTACAGCCTCCTTGGTCTGGCCCCTCATAAGGCTGGAAATACATAACTCAGTCTCAACTTCCACAATATTTCGGTGGACTCCCTGGTTGTTTATAGTAGTGAAGTACTGTACTGTATTAAGGAGGATGGGGTAGGTTAACTTACTCCTTTCAAAAACAGGTAAACATTTTGCAAGTAATTTAATTCCCATTTACTATCTGATGACGACTGAGAAGATGCAATGTGTGCAATATACACTATTTTAACTTGTCTTTTTTATTCACCTTAGCTTTCTTATTTATTCATTCATCAAGCCTCATTCTCAGTACAGTACTTGGAATGGATATCAAAGCCTAGGATCAGATTTATACCTTCCTTTTTGCCTAGTTCCTCCACTGTGTACCTCATACTTCATGCACATTTTGTTACTGAAAATTTGCTGAAATGTTTGTTGTTGTTAAAATTACTGTACACACGTTACTGTACCAGGAACTCATAAAAATATCCATCTACTGTCAAGAGGGTAAAATGCTGTTACAGACCTGATGGCTACTGATCCATTCAAATTATGCCACAAAACAGATTATCAATGTGAGTAGATCTGATTCATGGAACAATATGAAGTCAGATGCCTGTAATTTGATAACATCTTACACCTTAAGGGGAGATTTTTTCTTGGTGAATTGAAAGGTCTCTGATTCCTCTAAACTATGCCAAAAAACAGATCCCCTATTAGTACCATTGAGAGGGTTTGTTTCTGCCTTAGTTAAGAGGAATCAAGAGAATCTCTCCTCAACACTGGTGTGTTAGTACAGTATGTAACAATATGGCTCATAAATCAAACAAATTACTAATATACTCTAATACAAATGGGGCAGTGGCTATATTTGTGTGTGTGTCATGTAACAACAATTAACAATTTCACAGGTTAATTGTATTCAACCATACCATAACAGATTAATTATTCATCGTTATATCTCCAATACAGTAATTCAATGTGCTACTAGAACTGTACTACTGTATAAGCCAATCTAACAATAGCACTGTGAATCAGCCATTGATATCAAGCAATATTTTCTCTTACATCAGCAGAGGACATTGCACATTACAAAATTAATTTCTTCAATAAGGATTAGCCCCTAGCTGAACCACCGACTCCTCACCATTCCAAGGATTTAATTGGTAATGGCATAGGAAAGCTCTGGGGCAACAAATTCACAAGGTTAATATCTTCATGGGTCTTTTTTCGTGCAAATGTACTGATCGGTAGTACAAATTTACAAAACCCAAATTCATCCAATGGAGTGGAAGAGTAAGTTTCACTCATATATGTGACCTATGTAGCCTTGTATATTTTTATCAAATATGAATACTTTTGCAACTAGTGTCCATGTTTACTTTTTCCTGGGCTGTATCAAATACCGCAGTTTTCTTCCTTCCAGCACATCTCAAACTAAAATAATATTGATGAATATGCTGATATAATCATGCATGACTTGTGAGTATATAATCATTACAATTCTATAATATACTTCTTTGCCATAAATTCTTATAATTACAGGAAAACAATATACACATAACGAATATTTTTTATTTTCTATATATACTTAATAGTTCATCTGTACAAATAATATATTAAATATATATATATATATTGAATATCATAACTTTTAATTCTATACTACAACAAATTTGGAAGTAGTTTGTGTTAGTAGTACTGTACTAGATCTAACACTCTACTACAATGTTAAGACTTGGCCAGAGGATACACTACTGTACTGCAGAGTCAAGAGTCATTAATACTGGCTTTCCTGGGTAGGAATATTCTTGGTGCATACAATGATGTAGTACTGGTATGATGACTCCACAAACAAACAACAGAGCCATTGTACTAATACCACACCATCATGAACACCATGGATGTTCATGCATACGACCCTTTGAGTCAAACCCAGCTGGTCATTGTGTGTAGCCTACTGGACTTCTTTAATATGTTGTTTTACATAAGGTTGGCATTTACCAGTAGCTATGTAAACGAAAGAATAAACTATTACAGAAGGTCCACAGCTTGCTTGAACTCCTCTCAGCTGTTTGTAATGGGAAGATATTAAGACTCTTGACTGTACTGTACATTATAGTTTAAAAGTATTCCCTATTTATCAATGTTAGTTTGGCATGCAGTAAGTCAGCACAATAATCAAGTTCTCATTTGCATACAAGAGGTAATTCAAATTGCAAATCAGTCTGTGAAAACTTGCATTGTACAGTGTCCACAACGTTTTGACAACCAAACTCACTTTGGTTTAGATATATATCACCATCACACATCACTCAATTCAACCAAATTAATACCAGACAAACCTGATAAGCTACACAACTGGCTGTAAGTATGAAATTTCTACTGACATAACTATTTATCAGTACATACTTGATCCAGAAGTTGTATCTACAACTCAAGAAAGTTCCTTTATTTTAGCTGAGTAAACATAAGAAATTAAAATTGTTACACTGCTGATGCTTTGTAATCTGAAGCAATAACTGACTAGAAACATACAGAAAAATATATATGGTATATGTATTTTTGGCCATTATAATGGTCTATAGCTGTAATCTTATGTACATTCTGGTTACTTTTTTAAGTATTAAGGACTGATTAATTTTAAGTAAACTTTGATACAAAATAGCATTACATGTTACCTTTAGATAACCAGGATACTGCACAGTATTTATACTATACTATAAAAAATCAAATGAAAACTTTAAGTACAGTACCAGTAATTTAAATCCAGATCATTTCATTACCCGTGACAAAGATGCCTGAAAAATTATTTACACATCATACACTTGGCCACTCTGACACTTGGACTGTGGTCTCTCCATGTTAATTTTACCATCAACAAAATTGATATTGTTTGAAATACTTTTTGACATCATTTGACTAAGAATCACAACACTGGGATTTTCACCTTCTTGCTGGGATGATCTCACTTCAAAGGTGTTACTGCCACAGGATGACAAGACATCAGGTGTGAATGCACTTGTACTACTCTGATGATGGTTCTCCTGATCACACTGAGAGGCCGGCCGAACGTCAGGTGGTAAACTGACCTCGGTTTTGGACGCATTACAGAACACGTCTATGGGTTTTGTGGCTGAGCAGTTCTGAACATTACCATCTAATTTTTTGCCGACACACAATACATCTTCATGGTTGTCACTCACGAGATTCTGTGAGCCATCGTTGGCACTTGAGGAATACAACTCATGATGCTGAAAAGAACTTGCAGGAGCATTTACACTATAGCTGTCAGTACATGCACTTGGCACTCTGTTGTTTGGACAATCATTAGAAGGTAATATAATGCTTTTAGTGGAAGATGGAGAAGGATGAGAGGGAGGCTGACTGGCACAAACTGGCTTGGAAGGAAGACTACCTTGTGTCATCATGCCAGCACTTACGTCAGGGTCCAGTCGGCAACGCAGCTGGTCACAGGCTCGCTTACTGGACACGAGGGCATCCTGGAGGGCACTAATGGTCAGACGCTGCTCATATACCTGAACCAAGAAGAAGAGCAATTGTTAAAGTAAACTCTTGTACAGTATAAGTATTCAATTGCATTTCAAAGTACTGTATAACAGTTATTCATGCACCAATGGGCCATTTTCAAGTACATTCATGGTGCAAACGATGGCATAGTACCAGTACGATAGTTCTATAAACAAACAACAGAGCCATCATACCAGTACCAAGCCATCAACAACATCACGGATGTTTTTGCATACGGACCAATAAATCAGGCTGTATTTAAGTAAGTTGGTATATAAAATATTTGCTTCACCTCTTTTTTCTTCCTGTCCAGTTCAGTTGAGTGATTGAGAAGCTGATTCTGGAATCTCTCCAACATGCTGGACTTGTCATTCAATTGCTGTGTCAGTGAAGAGTTTTCTGACTCCAGCTTCCGAATTAAATCAGTCTTGTTCTCCACCTGAATGAATAATAAAATGAAGAAACTCTCTCACACATGGATGACTCTAATGTTCACAGCATCTATAATATGCTGTGATTCAGTTTTTCAGTTGACAGTTCATCATTCCACTGGTGAGTAAAACTGACGAGAGCATAGAACAGTAAAATCATTCCAATAGAGTCAATGCACTATACTCTACAGTGGAGTTACTGTATTGTGCTGAAGGAATTAAAATAGGCTAGTCTTGAACCCTTGGGTGTGGGGTCTTCTCTGTGGTGAACAAATTCCTCTGCATTAACTGCAACATCATATTTCTCTTACCACAAGACTGTAACATTCTATTGTTTTAATCTGGAGTAGTTTTTGGAACTATAATCCACACATCCTAAGTGACAAGCCTGAGTGCAAAGTCTTATTACTTACTCTACCAGCTACAGTCTGTGGCTTTTCTTATTCCAGGTAATGGCAAAACCAACAACTGGAACAAATACTAATGAAGATTGGTCAAAGCTCACCAAGTGGAGGTCAGAAATCAAGCATTAGCCAAGTAAATACATAAATCTTCAGCCAAGAAAAAAGATCAGACTCTAGCCCCACAAACCTGTCTGCGCAGCTGTTCAACCTGTCCGTGGGTTCGACCAACTTCCAGCTGCAGGTTGGTCAGTTGTCCGGTCAGATAATGCATTCGCTCTCCCTTCTCTCCGCCCTCACGTCGAGATGTGTCAAGCTTCTGCTCCAACTGTGGTATAGAATAAAGCTGTTAATTATCTGTTTAAGATTCATAACAAAAACTACCATAATTTTAATTTTCTAACACTCCAATTTTTCTATTTACTAGATGATTTTGGCTCACTTTTCTTCTCGGGCTATTACAGTATTAAAATTGGGAATATTCTGCACTTTATTTGGTAAAACACAAAGAAATCACATGTCGGATAGTTTCTATTATAGCAACTGTTAACCATGATTAGATTAGTAAGGTGGACTGAAAATACTGTATAGAAGACACCAAAATTTTATCCCAGGTCACCTTACATGCTACTAAAATTACTGATGTGAAGACTATAAGCTTGGCACTAACCTCTGCTGTTGTGCATCTGTACATTCATCCAGCTGCTTACATACACATGTACATAATCAAAAATGTATTTTAAGACCTACAAAGCAATCAGGGAATAAGCTTTTTCCATTCTTCAACAAAAAAAGGCATTCAACAAGGAATTTGCTTCTGACTTTAGCAACAAGCAGCATCTAAAGCATTGCATAAGATTGTGTTGTGTTTGTATATAGACCATATACTTTACTATCAAGCTAGATGTACATCTAAAGGATAAACCTGTAAGCCCTTAACATCCCAAACTCTGACAGTACTAACACCTGGACTGAACTACTGTGTACTGTGTACCTGCTGCTCTCAAATCTTGAAATGGCCAAATAAGAACTTGATGACTTGGTTCATGCACATGGAACATCTGTTGTATTGTTTGTATTCCAGTAAGCCAGTCCTTTGGTGCTTTTTATTTGCTTACTTTAAACTGTATAAAAATTATATGGTAAAGGCAATAAATGGGAACTGTTTTGATGCTGGAATCCTGAGTAACTGAATAATGTTTGAGCCTGAGAGTTTTAAGATTGCATTCCTAGTTGCTCAGTGTTGTTTGTTTTTTCTACACAAAAAAGACTGAACTTACCATCTAATGGAGTAATATAATTACAATCTGGTTTGTGGCATCTGTATAATTTTATCATTTTCAAGTCTTATACTTTGGCTTTACTAAATTTAAATAATTATTAAGTTTACACCTAGGGGGTTTTACACATTTCAACCTGCTCAGGGGGGCTGACTTTATTCTCTGTGAATATTAGCCATCCCCCACAGGGGTGCATTATCCCTTTGCATGCAGCAGTCTAAACTCCCTCCCCCCCTATGGTCCCTTCAGGGCTGGTCTCATGGAAGGTGCGGCCCCACTTGTAGCTCTTGTGGTAACGTGGACTTGGATCCACAGCACTGGCTGTGGGATCAAAGACCTTCCCCCCAATCTCCCTGGCGGTCGGAGGCCCCCAGACTCCCTGGTCCAGTAAGTTCTGGTCCCATTTCCCTGGGATGTGCTTCAGTAGCCCAGGCATATAGGGCCAGCCCCTCCTTTATATTAATTTGTTTTTTCACTGCGACCAGAGTGTACCAGGGGTCTGTGGGGCAGGAGGCCATTCTGCCCAGGAGAACGTCAACATCATCATCTTTCAACGGATGTATTTAATGCCATTGGCAATGATGTGAAATACCACACTTAAGGCCATATTCAAGAACCTTCATGGTGTTGACAATGGCATGGTACTGGTACATCAACTCCTAAAACTTTTAACAGAGTCATCATACTGGTACCATGTTATCGTCAACACCACGGATATTCTCGCAAACCACACTTAATCTAACTTTCGATGGTGTACCTTGAAGAGTGTTTCGTCCTTAAGGTGCAGCTCCTGTCGTGAAGCAGCAAGGTGGCTTTGTAACTCACGCAGCAGTACACTCTTCTCAGCCACCTGGTCAGCATAGCAAGAGGAAGGGAAAGGGAAGCAAAGTGTCACCTTTGTGGTAACCAAGCAAAGGTACTCTTCATCTTAATACAAGCAATTCTTCATATTGCTCATCATATTCCTCACCTACTGTATAAATCCCTGCTGTATGAGTACATACTGTACTGTAGTTTATATTTTACAATGCTGTAATTCTTTATGCCAGTTTGTGGAAGTGAGAGTAAGCTTCATCATCAGCTGCTGAAACTGTAAGCTACTTATTGATAGTCAGATCTTAAATAAAAAGCAACTTAAACAGTAAAAGCAATCAGGGAGGCACAACTACATGTATTTATATCTTAACATAAAGCATAATGTATATCTCATCTCAGAAGGAAGAACAACAGGACTGGTATTCATAAAGATATACTAAAAGCCTAATAGCTAATCTTCAAGGGGCTGACCAATTTTTCAAAAGGGAGCAAAGTGTATGTGGAGGTCCCTGAACTTCTTGTCTTAGCCTAATTATATGCTTGCCTTAATAGATCCAAGACTAGTGAAATGGAGGCTAGTGAGTCCTCTCATATACACAATATTCATCTACGTGTGTGGGTTTTTTTCACATCAAATAAGTACAGTATAGTAACGGTAATATCTCATTGAACTCACTAAGGAATATAAATGCCTATTAACAAGTCACAAGGAGATGAGGATTTTCTATATGTATCATGAAACTCCTTTAAGATTTTCATGGGTTCTGGTCAATATGAAATACTGTACAACATGTATTATACAGCTTTTTATACATTACTGTAACTGAATAACTCTTAACTACAGTACTATATAATTATTTTCTTCAATAAATTTACAAATATATAGTTGAGGTAGAACTGTCAACACTTACCTCATTTTCTAGTTTTGATAATCTTGATGCTTGATCTAAAGAACACACTCCATTCACAGGTAACTTGCTGATGTCCTCGTCCATCATTTGTGTTTTACTTGTTGATGTAAATATCTGGTGAAAATAATAAGCAAAGACATAAGAATACAGTATACCATTAATACGGGACACTAGAATAAATTGCAATAATGATAAAATCATTTTAAATTGAAATAGAAAATAAGTATATAACATTAGCACAGAACTCAAGAATGAATTGCCATTATGATCCAATCATTTGAAATTGAAATACACTATTCTGATCTCAGACTACTTTTACAGAGTGAAAATAATAATGTACTGTACCAATAATACAAAAAACACAACTGAAAAACTTTGTAATATTCCTGACCTCACCTCATTAGCCTGTGTGTTTGAAGAGTTCATCTTCTTTACTTCACTGTCCACTCCTTCCACCAAAGTATTATTTTCATCCTGTAATGGCATGCCAAACACTAATGTTAATCCATGCTGTTAAGAACACAAAATATGTTTGAGGCTTTCATGTTTGCCATTACATATGCAAGAATGCTACCAGAGAAAAGTGATGTTTCCACTGTGTACACTTTACAGTTCCAATCTTTACAATATTTCTTGCCTTGCCAAGTTGCTTTGAGTGTAGTTAATGCATGCTTTCTATTTTTTTTTTGTGTATGTTAAAATTCAAATAATGAATTACATCATTAAACAGGATAAGTTTCATCAACTACACTTCATTCATCACAAGAGAATTAACATTACCGTATTTGAACTATCAGCAGGCTCGTCTTCTCTCATAACTTTTATTTCCTTCCTGAGTTCTTTGATGACCTCAGCCTTGAGTTGTAGCTGCATCTGTGACTCATGCTGCTGCTGTTCCTGTGTTTTCAGCTCGTCCCCGAGAGCCACAATCTGATCATGACGCTGGGCCACTTCTGCTGTGAGCACTAGTCGCAATTCGTCCAGGGCCTGTATGTTTGTTTTGGGGTTAGTGAGGGGAGGTCACTTCTACATATAGTTAGTGTGGAAGAAACACAAGCAGAAAAACACACAATAAGTACAGTATACAGTAAACAGTATGCATGTTGTACTACCCTCAGTGTAACTATGCCATTCCCTATTAATACTGTAAAACTTTACTTTTGACATTTCTCCAAATGTATATGGAATGGTGTTCATCTGTAATTAGCAGCTGACATAAAGGGAACACAATTCTTGGCATAGCTACGATGAACAGACAAAAAGAAAGTACATGAACACACACATGACTATTTGTAAGGAGGGCAAAATACTCTACAGTATAAGAAATCTCTGGACGCCCATGCAGACGCACAATTACACAAACAAACAAACAAAAGGGCAGAAGTGTTAGTAACAAAAGAAAAAGAAAAAAAACTTGTATCGTACCGACCTTCTGTGATTCAACAAGTTTGTTCTGCAAAGTGGTATTGGAAGAGGAGCAGGATGCATATGAGTCCTGTAGGGTCCTCTGATCATCCTGCAGGCTCTGATGTTTGTCCTGTAGGGATCTGTTGGTGTCCCGCAGGCTACGACACTCTTCTTCCACCTCTCTCAGCCTAGTCAACAGTGAATCTATGTTGTTGCTAAGCTCAGCCTGATAGGAGATTGTAAAAATAAATAAATAAATAGACGAAAGACTGTAAATAAATAATAGCAATAAATCTTTCTGCTTACTGCGAGTTGAAATTTAAGCTTACAAATTCTGACAGCTATCTTCTTTGCCAAGAACTGAAATTATAAACGTGATTTGAAATATTCTTACCTCAACATATCCTTTTCTGGTCTCATGATGAAGCTCGGTACGACTAAGCTTCCCGCTGCTAGTCCAGGGGAGCTGACTTTGTGTCAACTGGGTCTGTTGAAAAAGTGAAATGAAAGTTAAATGGTAATAAAGTTGATTTCCTTGATGTTATGGCACTATATCTAAATATACAGGAGAGTTACCAAATGATTCAGCCAATCCACCAAGACTCACATTGGCTGACTTACTAAAGCACAAAGTAATTCATATGTATATATTGGGGAATTTGTAAGAGAGTGGTGCTCTTTAGCATGACACACACACACCCACACACACTGTCTTTTATTGTCCACTGCAGAGTAGATTTTTCACTCAGGAGGGTCACAACATTCATGAAATCCTTCCCAACAGTGGCTTACTGTGCACACAACACACCTGCAAGTCAACAATCTGCCTATCCCTCTCCACAATCTGTCTATTGGCACGCTCCTGGGCTGACTGGAGGCCGTGGACTTCAGCTTTAAGTTTCATGATGATCAAGTCTTTCTCTGATCCTCTGCCTCCATATGAGCTGCTCTCCGCGTCCTGAAGAAAGTGCGTTACATTAGGGTTACGTGTGAAATGTACCCTGTATAGTGAATCCATGTACAGTCGGCAAAAAAAGTTTCCACCCCTACGTTAATTTTAACATGGATAAGCTTGGCAGGGTTGGTACTCCTCCGTCTGAGCAGCTGTGCCTCGCGGGCCGTGGCAATGACAACTTAACACAAGGCATTCCCTTTCTTTTTATATCAAAAGTTTAACTGATTTTAAATTAAATTTTGAGTGTTCAAGAACTATTACTATTGAACTATTCATCATTAAACATAAAGAAATACGTTTGAGTATTTTAGAACAAGAATAACCTTGAAATACCCAGAAAAAGTAGCACTGGGTAAAAGTACGTCATTCTTACTTGCCTGTCCATTAGACACTGAGGGGTCCGGGAGGGTGACGGAGGTATATATGACACTCGCGCCCATGAAGGTAGTATAGGTGGAGGCGCCAGTAGGACCTGATTTGTGAAGCCACCAATCTGTCATTTCCGGCGCCTTCAAGATGGCGCATACCTTTGTATATCAGGTCAGAAGTCCACTTTTACTGAATCATATCTTGGTGTCCGCCATATTGAAGGCGCCGAAAATGACAGTTCGGCGGCTTCACTTTACTCCCCTGGATTAGTGAGCCATGGCGACTCCACCTATACTACCTCCATGCTCGCGCCACAGCTGACTCACCAGTCAGGCCTACCAACATTACATCACACTGTTAAAAGGATGGTAACGAAACTTTTTTTGCCGACTGTACAGTATAAACAAATTCATGGGCATATTACCTGAAGGTTGGAGTAGGAACTGGCCGATGATGAACTGCCTTTTTTCAGTCCGTGATCTTCCCCCAAATGATGGAAGTAATCTGAGTGGCTCTCCTTCAGTGATGGGGATGATCTTCTGTGTATTAATAAACAATGCTAACTCTATATTTTTATATATCATACAATGCTTTAACAATCTTAGGCTTATCACTCTAAATAACAACCACAGATAAGGAAGACCAATTACAGTAGTGCAAACAGTACATATCATAAGTCGCCACAAGAAGTGATGGCAGTGTTTCTGATATTATTATTATTATTTTTATTATCTATTTTTTCACTGTCACATTTATAACATTAATTTTTAGCTCAGAATGACTTTACAGTAGCTTACAGTAGCTTACTGTATTACATTACCATTGATGCTACTGCCCAGGGGGGCTGACTTTATTCTTTGTGAATACAGTATTAGCCATCCCCCCACAAGGCTAGAATAAAGATTGTTGTAGGATCTGGTCACTTTCTAGTGGATTTGACGAGATCTGCCCACATAGATAAAAAATCCATGTGAGGTGTACTGCAACCGGAGGTTTTTTTTTTTTTTTTTTTTTTTACTGCTGTGTGGACCGAAAGCACACGGGGTGCATTATCCCTTTGCATTCAGCAGTCTAAACTCCCTCCTCCCCCTATGGTCTCTTCAGGGCTGGTCTCATGGAAGGTGAGGCCCAACTTGTAGCTCTTGTCGTAATGTGGACTTGGGCCCACAGCACTGGCTGTGGGATCAAAGACCTTCCCCTCAATCTCCCTGGCGGTCGGAGGCCCCCAGACTCCCTGGGCCAGTAAGCTCTGGTCCCATTTCCCTGGGATGTGCTTCAGTAGCCCAGGCATATAAGGCCAGCCCCTCCTTTATTTTAATTTGTTTTTTCACTGCAACTAGAGCGTATTGGGGGTCTGTGAGGCAGGAGGCCATTCTGTCCCAGGAGAACATCAACAACAACAACCATTGATGGTACGTACACCTACAAACTTACCTAGAAGAGGAGAGCACAGGCCCAAACACTTGTTCAGGGGTCACACAGGAGAAGGTGAGGTCATCCACTTCCCACTGGCCTGTCTGTCTTGCTCGGCTAATCACCTGTTATAGACCATCAAAAACATATCAGATCAAGGTTAGTACTACTGAAGAAAAACCTCTTTAGTTTTTCCCTGTTTACACAGAAAACAGTGCCATTCAAAACACATTACAACAAGAAACAGAAAGGAGTAGCAAGCAAAATGTAGGTACAGTATTCATGTGTCAAATCATATTGAAATAATGTACACTACTATACTGCAACAACTTCAAAATAACAATTCTTATCACTGACAGATTAATAAAAATTGGCATACATTTATTTCTATTAAGCTCCCATTTTGAAAACTAGCCCTCAACTCTTTTCCAGTTTCCTAACTGTAGGAAATTAGTACAAACTGATTTTATGATAGACAAGACAGGGTATATAATGATATAAGGCGAAGTTTAAACAACAACATATAACTGACTGTGCCCACTGTAAGTATAAAGTGGCCTTGTATATAACTAACCTGTAGTAGATTACTGAGGTCACTGTGTAGGTTGGCATTGTCTTCCATGAGGGAAGTATTTCGTCGTTCCACTGAGAGCAGCTTCTCCCTTAACCCCTGAGCCTCCTTCTCTAGATCAATTTTGTCATGCACCAGAGATGATACCTGAACACAAAATAAAACAATAAAGGTCAAATATATAAATATATATAATACTTGCACACAGTTGAAGAAAATATACCTACTATAGTATATAAACAAACAGTTCCTCCAACTATGGTCCAATAGGGATGAATTGGTATTATGTCCACCTCTTGCACTTAGTTCCAGATAATTTGACACCTACGTACTCTACCAAGCAGGTCTCAGTTGCTCACTGGGATTAAATAGAGACACTCATATTAACAGTGTCAGAATTTATGTTTTAGTAGTCGATGCTCATTTTTTACTACCGTACATACAATACTGTACAGTCATGGAAAATAATAATCATCCACATAGGAGTGACCCATGTAAGTGTTTGACAGCTCCCCTGTTTGTTATCTGAGAAACTTTTCAATAAGTAAGTTAAGTAGCATTTTCTAATTTACTGCAAGTAATTATTCACTCATTACTCAAAACAGCTGGATGCCATTGCGGATGCCTGTCCGGGATGCAGCACAGCACCCCATTCTATTAAACACATTATTGAAGACTGCAACGCACACAATCACACTCGCCAACAACAAAACACACACTCTCTGAGGGCACTGTGGGAAAGCCCGGTTCAGGCCATGGCCTTCCTCAGGAGCTCGGGGCTGCTCGGCCAGACAGCTTGAGGAACTTCAACAACAACAACAACAATAACATCATTTGAAAAGGTGAAAACATTAGTCTGCAATTTGAGTTACCCATATGTGTATTGAAACTTGTGTACTGTGGACCCTCAAGTTACAGTACAATGAATAAATATTTGTATCCACCACTTTATTTTACACTCAGTTCCTCATTGAAGATCACCAAAAAAATGTTTTCCCAGGCTTCTGTTATTCATCACCATACAGACTAAGTGATATACTGAGCCTGTGTTATAAGGATAGTGCGAAATTTAATCATCTTATGTTGAAGGCCTAATGTATGATCCATGACTATACATGCAAAGGGCCAGTATACACAATTGTACCTGTAACTGGTGGTCCCTGAGTGAGAGACATGACTGACGGGTAGTGACAGCCATCTTGGTGAGTCGGTCTTCCAAGAGGGCAACGCGCCGGGCCGCCTCTCGTTCCAGTTCCTCCACCGTCACTACCAACACCGCGTTCTGTTCACCCAAGTCACGGACCCAACCCTCCAGTACACACACCTTGTTCTGAAATAGGGATATCTTCATCAATATTGTACCTGATTTCAATTAATTTTTACGTCATCATCAATAATCGATTTCCAGTCACTTGTTCCAAGGGGGAGGGGGGGGGGGGCTTGAGAACCAGGGGTGGAAAAATGAAATAAAAATACATACATAAATAATAAATAAGGAAGGATAAAAAAATTGTATCCAGTCCAATGGGCCACAGTCATATTCACGTTTCTATCCAAATCAAAATCACAAAACTGGTCTACACTCCTCAAAAACCATTGATTCCTCCGGAAGATTCTGTAAATACAGTACGGTATTTCATACAAGGGGAGGGGATGGGAATACAAAGAAACTGCAAACAACACAATCCTAGTGGTCCTTGTGAGGCTGTTTGGTTATGTCATTATTACCGTATTTGGGAAATGATGAAGTAGGAAGGGAAGGAGGTGGAGGATGGGCACAAGAGGTCAGAATGTTTCAGCATAACCTACATGTTCAAAAACACCTGCACATGCAAATACACTAACTTTTTGACCCCTTACATTTATCCAACACTCCTCACCTCCTCCCTTGTCTTACTCATTTCCTTAGCCATATCCCTTTCCTGTCCCTCTTACACTGTAGCAGCTACTTATGATTCAACTTTGTAAAATATGCCACTTAACGGGACCTAAAGGAGCAAAACAATGTCAAGTGGTGCTTTTATGTTCAGGTTATAGTTTATTATTATAGCTACTTAGGGCCGTAGACAAGAACATATTGTTGGGTCCCGATGCTCGGGGTATGAAGCCCATACATTTTATATTTTTATATGGCCGTAGAACCCCAGGCATCATGAACCGACAATATGTTCTTGTTTGAGGCCCCTAGACCGAAGCCGGATCATTTCATATGTGTCAGGAAAAATTTTGATACAATATTCCACAGTTAAACTGGGGTTTGTACCTGTCAGCCAGTTGCAATAGTTACTTCAGAACTTTGAGTGTTTAGTGACTGGCAATTATATGTGCATACAAAAGTAAAAGATCAAAACCCAGGTTGAAGAAGGGAGGAAGTTGCTTATCCCATCTATTATCGTAGCACTTCCTTTCTAGTAGGCCTAATGACGTCATGACCTCAACATTTTCCTGTAAAGATAGGCGACAATCCAATGTGAGTGTTATGATGGGGTGTAAAAGCTTCATCCTCCCTTGGGTATATAGGAACAAGAGGGGAAAGATGTGGCCATCCCCTATAATCGACATCATCACTGTGTTTAAGAGTCTTTATTCTCCTATGGCTACTGAACTATTACCAAAGAGTATAAGAAGAATATCTTGATACTCTCTGCAGATCATTAAAGACAATTCAATGCCATACCAAACTCGCCATGAAATAATTCCACTGGATAGCTTATGTTCTTGGAGAGAGAGAGAGAGGAGTAACCTTGGCCCACATTTTACTTCTCATTTTCCCAAGAAAATTGTTACCTCCAAGTATTGTACAGTACTCCAAGTGACATTCAAGGCCTTATTGGAACATGGTCTCTGTAGTGTGTGTGTGTGTGTGTGTGTGTGTGTGTGAATATATTATTATATACAGTATGTGTGTATCTAGAGTCCCAAGGGTCTTTACCCTGTAGCTATTGCCTATAGTGAAGTGATGAGGACAATACTTTACGAGTTATGGCGCCCCTTCGACCCCAGCCACTTCCTTTCAGTTCTTCAACTGCCCCTCTTTTCTTACTATTTCCTTCACCTCTCTATCACCTTTTTCTGGCGCTGAAAGACCTTGCTATTGCGGCTCCTAATATTAAACAATCAACCAAGGGTCTCTATGACTGTATATGTTAACGAATGATACTGGCTGAGAGTTTAGGTAAAAAATAACAACAGAAACCCACGATAGAAACGTACAGATGTAGGCTAAGAAATCTCCCTCAAAAGGGGCATGGCACTAAGGTTCTCAAAACCTCCCGTTGTGTGCAGTAGTAAAATACAAATATGGGAATGCAATGTGTGGTTGCCTGCATGCATGCATCAAGCAACTATCATCATCAGTCAATTTGCCAGTGTGTTTTCAGGCGAATTGGAAGCTAGTGTATAGCCTACACCCAGGTCTAGGTACAGTAGGCCTATACAAAAATGTGAGTTACACCATGCACTGAGGGTCTGTTTCGTGGCACAACATATCCAAGGAATCTGCCAGGACCCTTCTATTCTCATCACCGGTTCCCCGTCCACTTATAAGGAACCCTGTAAATATAGTCAGAAAATTCGAGGTAAACGAGTCCTTCAAATATTGCCACGAAACACCATCTATATGGATGGAGTTTATTTCGTGGCTTTGCCATGTGGAATCAGAAGCCTGAAATTCTCATACACTATCACAGGGTCCTTAACCAACAGCTCACATGACGAAACAATAAGTAAATGAGTTTTAACTATCCATCTATTATTTGTTTTGCATCACCTGCCCATGTCTTCTTTTATCCTTTTTATAGTTGTCACGACTCATAGTAATTCTTCAGCTTTGGGCCGCGAATCACAAAGCACTTACACAGATGTAGACATACTCCTCCATCCGATTTACACCGGTATCCACATTCCACAAAAGCAATTTGCGCCTCAGCGGCCTCACTGATGACGTCACAGACAGGGCTTTCACTTTTTGGGTAATTTCCATGTCTTAATTAAGGTAATGAGGAGTCTATTAGGGTATGTATATGGCGTTATCCTTGGCGGTATCTATTCTAGGGAAATTGGGGTAATTTTATCCGTTCACTAGGAGAATAAAAAAAACAACAGACTGTCGGTCAATGAAAACTCTCCAAAGTATAAGAGCCAATCGTTGGAAGTCTACAAAACTAACGTAATGGTTGTCGTTGTAAGTTTTTTAGTAGTTCTATTCAGTTTTCAACTTGGGACTGTTTATATCGACACTCAAAACATCAGTTCGTGGTGCTTGTTAAAGTATAGAGAGATACACGTACTGTGTCTCTCTCTACTTTAACGAAAATAAAAAAACAAATGATGTTTAGTGTCTCAATATAAACAGTGCTAAGTTGAAGGCAGGCTGGTCTGTCCTTCTCTGACATCTCTGTACAAGGCAACAAAGACCAGTCTATAATTATAGCACTGGAAATTACTTGGTATGTGCTAATGCAATATTATAAGAAAAAGAGACAGAACCAGCCAATCCTGATGCAAATGACTCAATTAGTCAGTGAAATAATGAGTGGGGGAGAAAATATTCAATGTCAATGAGTACCAACAGATCTAGGGTAATTTGAGGTTGGATCTAGGGCGAAAAATATTTTATCTGTGGAAGCGCAAATGAAGGAGTAAAGTTATCTATGCACCAAGATTTAAAGCTTATAATTCCGAGTTATATAATAAAAAAACTCTTTGGATTACAACTTTGAGTATTAATAACGGAACAAGAAGTCTTAATTTGGTTATAAAAGTATGTTATAAGTTTTAAAGGCATTTATTCCATGAATAAATAGGCGGGAAGAGGGGTAGTTTGACGTTCACCACCACAACTACAGTGTCAAATGTATGTTCTCCATTATACATGTATGATGGTACAATAAAACGAGAAGGAAGGGTATTATTAAACCACTTGTCAAATGTATGTTCTACATTATACATGTATGATGTTACAATAAAAAGAGAATGGAGGGTATTATTAAACTTCTACTTCAAGGAAAAGTTCTCTTCGTCACTCAATTATTATTTACGATGTCACATTTGATTATAGGTTTAAATCAGTTTCGGATTTGATTGGAGTCAAACTCTGCCCTGTGCCTGCGATTGGTTGATGTATTCGGAATGAATAGCTGATTGGCTGACCAACTTTCTGACGTCACATTAATTACTCACATCACCTCCTATAGAGATACTGGGCTATATTCAAGAACATTCATTCATGGTGTATACGATGGCGTGGTACACGATATTACTCCTCCCTAATTTATGGCGCTCTTTCCCTGTCCCTTATCAATGTTATAATCGCCAAATAAATTAATATTTTCCCGTTCTTTTATCTCTCTTTCTGTCTTCTTAATTAAGCTCAGTTTCTCTGTATAAAGTCCCTCCATTTACTGTACATATATCATAATTCTCTCATGTCACTCCTACATACACTCTTCCCTATAGTAATTTCTCTTCTGACTGCACTTATTGAGGCACTGTGGCAAGTTCATCCTGAGAGAGAGAGAGAGAGAGAGAGAGAGAGAGAGAGAGAGTAACAATTATTTATAGGTGACAACTGGCTTCCACTGCGTTCCATCTCCAGTAGACATTCATCACTACAGTCACGAGAATGTTGTGAAATTTAGCATTCTGTCTGGACCTTGGTGTCTGTCACCTAGCTACTTTCACTTACACTGGCTTGCTCTTCTCTCATCATAATATGTAGTTACCTATCGTACCTGTTATCATACCAACCTTGCAACTTAGCAGTGCGAGGAAAGATTTCAAGACTGTAACCTGCCCTGCAGAGGATTATGATTACCAATGACTGGCAGTAGTAAACTGAATACCTTGCCTAATGAATATCAGACTGAGGTATTACCACGAAAAGTTTGGCTACCGTAAATGCTAATACTGAAGAGAAGAGTTTTTATTTACCTTATTTTTATTACGATACGTTATAGGATTATTCACACGCTTTTATATACCGTTATGTAATCTTGCGCAAATTCAATGTGTTCTCATATTTCCATATATGTAGCCTATAGTTACGGGGAGTCCCTCTCGTATCCAGGTTAGGTTAGGTCACGGTCGAGTTACTAACTCGACCGTGGGTTAGGTCAGGTTAATTGGTTAGTCCGGAAACAAGAAATCATTACCTCCCTCTCTTATTACTAAATATTGATATATGGCACCATTATAGACCCTCAGGAAAAACAACAACATACCAGTAAACCAAGTACAACACTTATGCTGTTTCATACTTGACTGGAGCTCCTTTGATACGCCATCAGACTACTGCATAATTATATTCGAAGCTGGAAAATTACTATGGCTCGTAACTGTAGCCTATTGTATACTTTGTTTTGACCACGCAGCCGTCGCAGGAAAGTAGTCTTCTCTTCAATATTTGAACCAAAAATATCGTCACATATATATACTGTATCTCTACCTACATTCCCGGAATTTTAAAGCTAAATGGCAACTGCGTTTGTTGTAACATCGAAGGTGCTCTTTCACAACTTTTCTTCCTCTTCTACTCACGGTCTCCCTGACCTTACAATTTCCCTTCCTCTACTCATTGACACCACAAATTATTCCCTTCCTTCTCTACCCTATAACTTTACAACTTCCTTCCTCTACTCACGCCAATTTCCTTTCCTCCTCTACCACATAACTTCACACCTTTCTTTCCTCCTCTACCCTATTACTTTACAACTTAACCTCCTCCTCTACTCACTCATCACAACTTTCCTTCCTTCTCTACCTTATAACTTCACAACTTTCCTGTCTCAACTTAATAACTTCACAAATTTCCTTCCTCCTCTACCCCATAATTTCACAACTTCCCTTCCTCCACCCCATAACTTCACAATTTCCCCTCCTCCTTTACCCCAAAACTTAACAATTTCCCTCCTCGATCTATCTCGATCATAACTTCATAACTTAACCTTCTCTACTCTCTCACCTCACAACTTCCCTTCCTCCTCTACCCTATAACTTCACAACTTAATTAAGCCTTTCCTCTACTCACTCACCTCACAATTTCTCTCCTCTACTAACTCACCTCACAATTTCTCTCCTCTACTAACTCACACAACTTCCCTTCCTCCTCTACCCTATTAAAACTTCTCATCAACTCTCTCACCTCACAACTTCCCTTCCTCCTCTACCCCATAACTTTACAACACTTCTTTCCCCTTTACCTCGATCTTGTCTTCCAACTTCCCTTCCTCTACTCTACCACCTGACCGCACGGAGGATTTGAGCACACACACACAATCTTGGATGGCCTGGGGCTTACACACATACTGTACATAGCCTACAAGGTCATGAACAAGGTTGCAGAGACAAGAATTCTGAACGTGTGGAAAGAGGGGTGGATGCGTAGTGAATACAGTGGAGAAAATCATTTATGAGCCATCCTTCCATCTTTACCAAAACACATACCAGTACCTTGATAATAAAAAGTTTATGAGTGTTATTACTAAACTATTACTGTACTGTACTCAATTCCTCTTATTTTGCAATACAAATTTAGCTACTAAAAGACTTTTTCGTCGAGGAGTAAATTTAATAACACCACCCTATGACGCTTTGGGTATGTAGGCCTACTATACACAATTTTCTAAAAGAAACTGTTCATTCTGTAGCATAGACAGTACATAGTATAGTGAGCTGTGTTGAGAAAACAGCATTCTAGGGTACACATATTGCTATATAGTATAAGGGATTCCAGGGATATAGGCCTATGTCCATACCCCAGATGAGTGTTATGATGTATAATACGGTTATATTGGATAACTTGGGTGAAATTCGGGTGATGAACACAATAGCTAACGTTTAACGACAATATTAGGTTATTATCTCTAAACAAATGAATTTGCCCTTCTTCCACGAGACGTCTCATATCATGTGTGTGTCAATTAATTATAAGGCTTGCCTGATACTCCACGAGACAAAGACACAACCAGCAACCAACGTCTAAGCCTCTAATAAGGGAAACATAAGATTCCAGACAATTCCTAGACCCTAGTGGTAAATAGTTTCAGGCCACGGACCACCAACCAAATAAAAAATGATGTGAACTATTTCAATTTTGGATAAGGATAAATTCAGCATACACAACATACATTTCATAAATAGAAACAATATAATAAAGTTAATTAATAGTAAATTGTATATTTTGATTACATTCTTCACACCGAATTTTCCATAAATCTAAAATCATGTAGCCCTACATTCATTCAAATTTATCAACAAATACAGTGGACGTCCTGTGGACACTGGACCAACCAAAAGGTCACCATGATCTACCGTCTACGGTCCACCAGGCACCAGTCGATCTCCAGTTCGTCCTACTGACAAGTAATGACACTTGAGACTTTACACGTTCGAAGGCCTTGTCTGGCACAACTGCAGGATACCCTACAACGCACGAGTGGTGAGGGGAGAATACAGTGTTCGTAAATATGGAGCACCAGCTGATTTCTTCAAACTATTCCAAGCACCAGGCCACCATTATTTTGTTAATCTGGTTCAATTTCCTGGCATGCTTTGGTGGAATCAAGGCTTTCCAATGAACCAGAAGTAGGCTACACTTAATCAATTAATTAGTTCGTCGGTGATCAAGTATCATAGTCTCTTATTTTGCATAAACTGTTGATATTTAAAAGTGAATCGCTCATCTGAATCCGAATCTTGCTGGAGTGGTAAGTATGTTTGAAAAAGACCACAGAAAAATAATCATAGTTATCAAATTGCACCAATGGGAGGAGGTTGGATGACGTCATTTGTCACTTCCACACAAGCGCAGGTGTTACTTCCACATATTGGCGAGGGATGCAAAAATTACTAACGTTCGGTAACTTTAACACCCACCGTCATTTCATACGAGAGTAAATAACAGAGAACTTAATCTACAATATATTTACTTTATATGAATTATATTAGTACTCTTTCATATCAATGTTGCTGGTTAAGTCAAAAAAATTTAAATAGCCACACGCGATACCTACCTCCAGTGAGAATGAACCTGTACAGCACTAAGCTACTCTCCACTACACACACTTGGTTGCCACTAAAGCTAATACAACTGTACAACCTTCCGCGCGTCCACCACGAGTTAACTTTACTTATCTGTAGGACTCCCGCGGGGCAGAGTTGCCACTACAGTCATGCTTTGACAAATAAATACATTCTAAGCTACTGTCGTTATGATGTTTTCCAGTATCACTTCAACAAATGCAGCACTAAATATTTATCACAATAAAGCAAAATGTATATACAACACCGCATTAACAATTATTCACGTAGGCCCTGTAAATTACTGCGATTGTTTTTTGACCTTCACAGTGTGTGTGTCGCCCGTGGAAAAAAAAAAAAAAAAACGTGAACAATGGCAGGTTTTCACTGGTGCGACTATTGTTCAACAGTATAAGCTGCACTGTGACAGATGAATGAGGCTGGACAAACATCACTGACGTACCTTAAAACGTGCATGTATATTATTGTACATATAACATTTAGGAGAGGTCCTTAATGCGTAGCCTATAGGCCTAATCATGTACAGTTGGTGTTTCACATCAACACAATGTGTAAATGTTGTAACTATATAGGCCTAGAAAGAGAGAAGATATAATGGTGCAAAACCTACAACCGGTATGTAGAAATACAATAGAAGAGAGTGAGAGAATATGGCAGAGTAGGGAAAGGGAAATGAGAGAGAGAATATGGCAAAGTGTAGGTGGGTTGGCATCTTCTTGGGTTTCCCGGTGATGACGCAAGCATTTCCCACGACCCAGCAACCCTCCCCCCCCCCTTCCTTTATTCACTTGCCAGCCCTTCCTTTTCAACGTTTCAATTAATTCCTACATATGCTTATCGTAACTTCTCTTTTTTTAATATTTAATCCTTACAGCACGTTCGTTGGGTTTCTTCACTCATTCTTCCCTTGCCTTCCTGATATAGACCTACTGTTAATAATAACATCGTGTTTGAAAGGAAAGGAAATACTACAAGCATGCATTAATGTAGCAACTTAACCATGGGAATAAAAGCTAATTAAGATTCCTCCAGTAATCTTATATATTATTATTAGTCAGCTCCAGAGTTATCCATCAAAGTCACTGCTATTCACAAGTGCCATTATCAGTGCCACCCACATTAATAAACTCTCATCACTACCAGTGTATTCACAAGTTCTAAAACATTATCACCCTCAAATGTCACCACCAATAGGCTATCTATCACCTACAAGTGTCACTAATTACTATCACAGATTCAATTTTAAGTGTCATCTTTGGTGTCAAAAAGAGGATCATATTCAATGCCACCACCCGTAGCTATCACCTATAAGTGTCACCATCAGTATCAATAATTATTACCAATACAGTATCATTCACAAGTGCCATCTTCTGTGTCTAAACAAAAGTACTATGGTACCACCATTATCATTCATAGGTGTCACTACCACCACAATTGCCACCACCCATAGCTATCACCCACAAGGAGCCAACACCAGTACCATACACCATTGCCACACACAATGAGCCAGCAGTATTTATCTCCTCCATACTATGACCCTCAATGACTCTATTTTAACCCCAGCTTTACCATGGCATTATTTTTAGATTTAATAATAAAATAGCCAACCTCGGGCTCTGGAAGTCTAGTTGGTGACCTTCGGTAGCCTCTTTATTAATAACTTTTAATAATTTTATACAATGTATATTTTGGTAATTTCATGGCTAAACTCCAAAACATAGATTTTTATGTCGCTCCACAAATATAACTAACTTAGCCAATAAATTAGTTTCACTGATAATTCTTAAGAAGAGTTCCATTTGAACTTCTCCAACATAGTATTGCCTTTCATGCACATTATCGGGTGATCTATTAATTTTTTACCAAATTATTGTGACCTAACCCAATTTAACCTAACGCATCCAAGCCCCATAATTAGCCTAATTGGGTTGGTTAGGTTAATTCAGCTAAGGTTAGGTTTGGTCAGGCTAGGTTAGGTTGGGATAGGTCAGGTATGGTTAAAGGTTCTTTCCTCACGAAAATTTGATAAAAAATTAATATCACCCAAAACTATGAATGAACAATTATAAAATGTTGGAAAAGTCCAGGTGGAATTGTTTTTCTGAAATACCATTTAATTATATTCTGAACAATATTAAATCAAAAGTGTTGTACGAGCCAAAACAAATAACATCCAAGTCAGAGGGCTTCACCCAATGATCATCTCAAAATCCAACATATACCTTACCTAACCTAACTTTCTCAGGTTGCTGGGAGCAGGATACAGCCTGATGGGGGACATGGCAGTATTTTGGGTTACAATAATTTCTTATTATTTGTGGTAATGACCCGGTAGAATGTCCTGGTCTTGATTAGGTTAGGCCAGGTTAGCTTTGGTCTGGTTAATTCTAGAATATTATAATGGTAACTGTTATTCACAATCAAATTACAATACATCTAAATATGTCATAAGTACATATTTACCACCACCTAAAACCCCCAATTACCAACGCCCTCTCCCAAGATGGTTAGAATTAGGACAGGCAGCATCTGGAGTCGGGTTAGGTTAGGTCAGGTAAATGGTTTTTACCACCCAATAAAATTACAGAAAATAACAATAAAAACCTGAAAAACATGTATGAAAAAAAACAAAAACAAAAACGGTATTTATCTAGAGTATTGCCAGATCCGTCTAAGTCCCAGTATTTTGCCCAGGTCAGATACTGGTACTTTACTACGGTTATTTCCCGGTAGTTTGCCCAGGTTATGTCCCAGTAGTCTGCTGTGGTCTAGGTTAGGCAAGGTCAGGCTAATTTCAAAATACCCCATTTCAATATTGGAAATAGGGCATTCCTGAAGAAAACGCCATAGAAGAGTCTTGGAATGTTATAAATTAGTGGGTAATGAAGGTAAAAACATCGTAACACGAAACGGCAACAGAAACAAAACAAAAAATACGGTATTTATTGAAAGAATTACCGTTTTGTAGCAGTGTTGCCAGATCCGGCTAGGTCCCAGTCATTTTCTGTACTTTACCACGGTTATTTCCCGGTAGTTTGCCCAGGTTAGGTCCCGGTAGTCTGCCCAGGTTAGGTCCCGGTAGTCTGATGCGGTCTAGGTTAGGTTAGGTTAGGTCAGGTCAGGTCAGGTAAGGTCAGGCTAATTTCAAAATGCCCCATTTGAATATCTTGAATATCTTGGAAATGGGGCATTTGCGGAGAAAATGCCATAGAAGAAAATAGTCTTAGAATGGTCTAAATAAGTGGGTAATGAAGGTAGAAAAACCGTACCCAATAACGGTAATTCATTCAATATTTACCAAAAATACAAAACACCTCAAATACTCATTACAAAACTTTAACCACTCTAATAATACTCACAGACAGGTACTCCTTTTCCTCCAATTTCATAGCTGTATCTTCCACACGTTGTAATCTGTCTGAATATATCTTTGTAAACTCATCCAGTAAACCCAGCATCATAGACGAAGAACTACTACTACTACTATCATTACTATTAGTATTTTTGACGTTTTCTGTGTCCTCGTCATCCCCTGTAGTAGTAGTAGTAGTAGCTAATAATAACGTTCTCTTTTCCTCCTCCATCTCATCATTTCCCTTTTCTTTCTCCATGTCATCATTTCCCTTTTCTTCCTCCATCTCATCATTTCCATTTTCATCTCCCCATTTATTTTTATTATTAGAGTTTTTGTTGTCTCGTTCCTCCTCCACCACCCCTACTACTACTGATGATGATGATGATGCTGGTGATGATTCTGGTTCCATTATATTTTAGTGGGTTTTACCCTTTATATGCACATGTATCCCACACTTTCTGGAGTTTCATGGTTTCATTAATATTTCAGCTTTCAGTATTTCAGCACATCACCATTACTACCATCAAAACAGACCACACACACAGTCACAAGCAGTGATGCCACTTGCCAGACGAAATGAACCTGCTGAGCTGACAAACTTGGGGAAAAATCTGTAGAAATATGTCGCCTACAAGTATTAACTCTGAAGAAAAATCTGTACATTATATAAATCAGTTTATTATACATAAAAAGGCAACTTTATATGTAATTTAATCGGTTTTGACATAACTTTAGGGATAACTGAAACAAATTTCACGTTTTCTGTAAGGCTTTTGGCTGAGGGAGTTCAAGCAGAGTATGGAAGGTAAAGAGGGGACACTCGGGACCGCCCCTATGGGGAAAATGTAACAGCGGGAACAGTGGCGCCGCCCGACGGCAAGCGCGTTAAACTACACGTCAACACCAATGCCTAATGCTACTCGTCTTGTTGTTATCGCTTATGAAGATTGGAAAAATACTTTTCAATTTACATTATGCACATACATACATCGATGTACTTACCTGTAGCGCTTCCTTAGTAATTTCCAGATGTTTTTTTTTTTAAGTAGCCTACATTTTAACTCGTCACTGACATTTGACACGCTCACGTCCCTACTGCTGTAATCCTGTGTTACTCTGAGGAGTCCAAGAATACTTCCGCAGTACACGATACCATGGACTCTTAATTTATTGATATTATTGTTAGTGTGAGGGTCCCAGACGGTGTCGCAGTACTCTAATAAGTGTGGCCGAACGAATGTATTATAAGCAATAATTTTGATGTGTGTTACACCTGCTGAGGTTCCTGCGCAAGAACCCCAGGACCCTACTAGCTTTGGCCCTGATGCTACCTATGTGTGTGTTCCATCTCATGTCTGCTGAGAATCTGAGATGTGATCATGTGGACGCCCAAGTATTTGTACGGAACGAAAAAGTGAATGCACCTAAACGTACAGCTACATTATCAAAATCACAGTTACTAGTTAGAAAAATGTTGCCGTGAAGTACAAAGCAAGATTTGCTTTAATATCAAATAAAATTCAGAGCAAATCTAGATATAATATACAATAACAAAATAATTTGGCTATAGTTGTGAATATATTTTTAATGTAACTACTCCCGATGGGAAAAATCTGTAGATTTAGCCTTTTTTAGAGCCAAAATCTGAAAATCTGCTGAAATCAGGCTCAAAATCTGTAGATCTGGCAACACTGGTCAGTCAGTCAAAGACCAGTGTTGCCAGATCAGACACAGACACACTGTCACACACACACGTAGGCAGATGGCCAGTCTATTATCCTTGGCCAGTAGTATGGGGCTGTGACGAGGCCGTCTCAATGTATACAGGCCGCAGTGTGAATGTTGTGACGTCACACCAATAGTCATAGCAAAAGACGAGACTCTCGTCGCGCTAATAACTCGATGGCCTTCTCTACTCTACAGATCCTATATAAAATATAGGGTCTCTACTCTGTTCTATACCACCCTTCATCATTAATTACTCAATTGGAATGTAGCCTACATAATCTGCAGCAGCAGCATGGCACCTGAAAATGAAAGATGATTGTCAATTTACCGTACCAGCAGCCACACACTAAACTAGTAGGCCTAGGCCTAAAGCACATCATCCTTTATCTGTAATCAGCACACAAAGCTATATTAATTTTGAAAGTTTCATAGGAAAATGTTGCTATCACCAAATCGAAAAGATTCCTAACCTAACCTTTTTTCAGTTACTTCCTTTGATTTCTTCAGAAAATTAATGGTATACTGGTATCTGTAATCAGTACACAAAACTACATTAATTGTGAAGGTTTGATGGAGAAATTCTGTCACCAAATCGAAAAGACCAGCAGTACAGTACTGAAAAATGTAAAATGTAAATTCAAAGTACTCCACCATAAACTGTATACCTAACTTAGGAGAACAGTTGTTAACATACTACGTTAGTTATAGTCAGTTTCCATTATCTCACTAGCCTTTGCTTGATAGTATTTAAATTGTCTGAATTACATCAATAATAAAATGCACTATATCATAGCTTATTGTGTCCTGCTTAAACAGGCCTCGATTTTTTTAGATTATGTCATTATGGTAACATACTGGTTCCAATTATTTAAATATTTTGATTATATTTTTCGATTTTTAAGACTACTATATAAGAATATAGAATATAATAATGGAAAAAGCAACGTGAGAGCCACTTTATTACAATGAAATATAAAATCCAGGAGTTTCACTGGCACACACTAGCCATAGCGATGCTGGCTATGGTATGCTAGACATAATTATCCCCTCTTATAGCTGTTTCTTCAAGATATGTAATGATAAATACAGTATCACAAATACATGTGGCACTCATGAACACAGAAACGAAAAGAATAAATTAGATAATTTCTTAAAAATACACACGTTTCTACAGATACACTCAACTGCCACTATTATACCTTACCCTATTTGAATTTTTCTCTTTGGGGGCTTGTTTTCGCTATTTCTACTTAAATACACATAAGAATTAAGAACGCAAATTGCTTCTAATTGTCCATAAGTTGAATGAGTTAAGATTCATTATGATTATACAGTGAAAAATGTGTATATTTACCTGAAACACCATGTACACGAAAGCTGCAACCGCCAACTAGGTAGGATAATGGACACTGGATTATCTGGATTCTGGATACTCGTCCCACCGCGGTGTGTTATGCCGCCACCTGTGACGTCACGATCAGCTGATTTGGCCCACACTACGGCCTGTACATTGAGAATTTGAGACGGCCTTGGCTGTGGTAGGGGTTGTGGCGCCATCTTTAAATACCCCTCTCTTGGGTCTTTAATTATTTCTGAATGAATGAATGAAAGGTTTATTGTTGTATTTATTCAATTTAATATTTTTGTTGTTGTTGATCCTGTGGTCATATTTATAGGTCAAACACTGGTTATATATCATTAATTTACCTTGGCTGTTTAATGCACAAATTTCAAAGCCTCTCCATTTTTGGAGACTCTAATTAGTTAAGGATAAGGTAATATTTGGATGTAGGTGGATATTTATCATATGATATCACCAACCTAATTTTGCCAAAGTTAAGAAAGCAATAAATTATAATATTATATCATAAATGTGACTAACTATCAAAGCAGTGTATTCCTAATAAATCGAGAAAGATAGTGATAATTATAGCACTCTAAAATAGCTACATAATCAGTCAGTTAATTACTAGAATTATTGCAGAACTCCAATCTCAGAAACTTTATCTAATGGTAGAGTTTGGGTAGTACAGTGTGGGTAAATCTGCTGAAGCAACACCTGCAGATTCCTCCAACTGTCAACAAACTATTCCAAACAACAACACAGGTCACTTTCCAGCTTTCGCAAACTGGCCAGATCATCATAGGCCCAGATGAAATAATTAGACATATTTTTTACGCGTATATTAATAATTGGTTGTTACATACCTTCTTTTTGCCATAGAAATATTCAATACTATTTTAGAAACTTTTAAATGCTGTATGTTGCATTATATTTAAGTATTAGCTTAGCATTCCAAAAATAGTCTATTACTTGCTCAGTAATATTAGCAAGTAATTTACCAGGTAAAATCGTGGTATACAGCCTAATTTGAATATAAAAATAGACTAAAAGCCTACAGAAAACGTAAGTGAGGTAGAGTACGTTTCGTATCAGCTGCTGGCAAACTGTGCAGCCTTTGTATTGTAAATTTCGGTACTCCAATCAATCTCGGTCGGCAATTTCGGTGTTATGGAAAATTCGGCTACCATTTTTGTCAATATTTTATGCATATTAATCAATGACATCGTTTCGTGACCTGTCCAAACATTCATTCGCTCGTTATGTATCACTGGCATTTCAGTTCCAAGAAATGTGTAGTTTGAACACAAAATGAAATAATTTATGACAGTTTCGATGACGGTATGTATTTGGCTTTATTAATCTTTATAAACCACTTTATTGCAGTAAGTCTTCACTTCAGAATATATTTTAACTATCAATCAAAATATTAGAGAGGTAAATAGACTTTAATTGCTTATATTTACTTCAAGAAGCATCTTATATCAAAAGCACTACAGGTTGGAGGGCAGTCTGAGTGGAGAGGAGACTGAGGCACCTGAGACCCGAGTGGAATCCAATCCTGACCACGGTGATGGAGAGAGAAAGTTTTCATTCACCGTCTGGACCATTAGTCGTACCACCACCTCAGTCACCGTATTCTTCACTAACACCTCCTCCACCGTCAGGATCTCATTCTGCTGTAGGGCAGCTGTACTCTATCTATCTATCTATCTATAGCTCCAACGCCTCGTTCCCTCCGGGAACTCCTGCCAAGGGGGTGGCCACGGCAGAAGAGTCTCCAGTTTTCCCTGTTCCAGCACTCCCTCCTCATTTGCTCCATCCCCCCTCCCCCACTCTGCCTCTCACATCCCACAACTTCACTATCATACACCTTCTTTACAAACTTCACACCTTGCATTCTCTCTACATGTCCAAACCACCTCAATGAATTACGCTTCTCTCTCTCAACCACTCCACCCTCAATACCAATTGCCTTCTCACTCATTCCACATCTCTCATACACACTCTCATTACTTTCTCCATCCTACCTGGTAAGTCCACATTCTCCTCTCAAATAACTCATTTCCACAGCACCTATTCTAGACTGATGAGCCCTACTCCATGTTCATGTCTCCGATGCATATGTCAGCGTTGGCAGGATTATACTATATCTCAGTCCCATTTTCACTTCCATACTCACACTTCTATCCTCCCCAGTGACCCTAATACCTGCCTGCCCCTCACAGTCGGGCCTCACTGCTCTCTCCCTGATTTCTCCTTCCATACTTCCATGTTTACTCTCTCACCCCTTAAAGTTATCTCACATTCCGTCACAGTTGGCACAGCCACTCTATAGGGTGTAGCAAAGTCAATTACTTCTGTTTTGGTCCTCTCAGATACCATATCACCTTACTCTTACCAACATTCACCTTCTGTTTTCTTCGCTTACACATGGACTGAAACTCATCCACCACCCTCTGTAACTCCCTTTCACTCTCGGCCAGCAGCACAGTGCCATCCGCAAATAAGATTGCAACCAAGGACCAACCTACTCCATTCAACCTCAGTTTTGCACCCAGTCCCTCCACCTTTGCCTTCATCTCTCTCATGCAACCATCCATAAAGATATTGAACAACCATGGTGACATGATACACCCCTGCCTCAATCCTACACTGATATCAAAGTTCTCACTCAAATCACCCTCGACCCTCACGCAAGCTTTTGCCTCTCTATAGAAGGCCTCAATCCCTTCCAGCAAGTGCCCACCAACACCGTAAATCCTTAATACATCTGTCATAGCTCTCCTATCAACCCTATCGTATGACTTCTCCAAGTCCATGAAGACAACATACAACTTCCTACCCTTCCCAATATATTTCTCCACTGTTGATTTTATTGCAAAGATCTGTTCCATACATCCTCTACCCTTTCTGAACCCTCCCTGCTCCTCACTGATTTTATTCCCTGTTGTTGTTGTTGAAGTTCCTCAAGCTGTCTGGCCGAGCAGCCCCGAGCTCCTGAGGAAGGTCATGGCCTGAACCGGGCTTTCCCACAGTGCCCTCAGAGAGTGTATGTTGTGTTGTTGGCGAGTGTGGTTGTGTGCGTTGCAGTCTTCAATAATGTGTTTAATAGAATGGGGTGCTGTGTTGCATCCCGGACAGGCATCCGCAATGGCTCCAATCAGCCTCTTCTGATATGTCAGAAGGGCCGGGTGATGGCCACACCGCAGCCTGGCCAGGTGGACTCTGTCCTCACGGGGGAGGGAGGATTCGGATGGGTGGATGTCAGGAGGTCGTGCATGCAGCTGAGTGTTGTTTTTGAGTGTTTGGATGGACTGATGAGTGATTTCAGTATGGATGTGTTTTTGGAGATTGGTTTGGGGTGGGCAGGGTGTAAGAGATGATAGTATTTGTGTATGGTATCGTGTACTGGGTGTTGTTTTGATGTTCCTTGGCATGTGTGGGTGTTGTGCCATGTAGTGTAGTGGATGGTGTGGGTTTGTGGAGGCTGCAGCAAGTGTTTGTGTGCCTCTCATGTCAAGATGATCCTTGATTTTGAGGACTTTGGTTTCATAGTGTAGGTGGTCTGTGGGTGTGGTAGCTGTGCAGCCTGTGATTGTCTTTAGGGTTCTGTTCTGTATGGTCTGTAGGGTGTTGTGATGAGTCTCAGTGAGGTTTGAAGCCCAGGCAGGGCTTGCATAATCCATCACTGATCGAATATATTGTTTGTATACTGTGGTTGTGGTTTCCTTGTGTCCGAATGTTGTGCTGGCAAGTGATCTGAGGGCTTTAAGTCTTTGCATGCATTTGTTTTTGATGGCCGTAATATGTTGTTTGAATGTCATGGATGTATTGTATGTTATGCCAAGTATTTTGGGTGTGTGTGTGTGTGGTATAGGTGTGTTGTTTATGGTGAGGTGTGGTGTGTAGCGGTGTTCTGCGTTCCAGTTGGTGAGAAGGGTGACAGTTGATTTGGTGGGTGTTATTTTAAGTCTGTTTGTGGTGAACCAGGCATTAAGTGTGTTGAGGTAGGGTTGGAGGATGAGTGGCTGTGTCTGCATTTCTGTGTGTACATGTGAGTGTTATGTCGTCTGCGTAGGAGGCTATGTGTATTTGTGGTGCCTGGGGTGTTGGTATGTCGTGCATGTATAGGTTGAAAAGGGCGGGTGAGAGTACAGATCCTTGGGGGACACCATTGGTGAAATTTTTAATGTTAGATGACTGACCAGCAAATGTAACATGGGCTACTCTTCCTCCCAAGAAGCTGGCCAGCCATCTTTTGGTGTTATTATGCATGTTTGTGTTGTATATTTTGTTTGTGAGGTTGTGGCAGGGGATGGCATCAAATGCTTTACTAATGTCCAATGTAACTAAGAGTGTTCTGTGTGGGAGTCTATCTGAGTTGATGCCATCAAAAATTCTTTGTGTGAGGTCTGTAAGAAGGGTGTTTGTTGAGTGTAGCGGTCTGAAGCCATGTTGTGAAGATGCAAGGGGGATGTGTGGTGTGATTAGTTTAATGATGAGGCGCTCAGTGATTTTGGAGGGGGTACAAAGGAGGGTGATGGGACGGTGTGATGAGGGTAGTGTGGGGTCTTTGTTTGGTTTGGGGATGGTGATGATGTTTCCATGTTTCCAGATGTTGGGTAATGTGTTGTGTGAGTAGCTGTAGTTTGCTATGTTAGTGAGTGCTTGTATGCCTTGTGGTCCAAGGTGTTTAAGGTGTATGTTGCTGATGTTGTCTGGACCACAGGCAGGTGAGTGTTTTATGTTGTGAATGATGTGATTTGTCTGATGATTTGTGAATGGTGTATAGTCTGGGTCAGTGGGGAAACGTCTCTTGCGTCTAATGACTCGTCTGTCTTCAGGGTGAGGGTGAAGGTGGCTGACGTGCGAAAAATGTTGGATGAGTGTGTTTGCTTGTTTGTTAGAGGGTATAGTGTCTGTTGTTGTGATGGCTGCATGTGATTGTGTAGTGTTGCTGTTGGACAGTGTGATGCTGTTTAGTGTTTTGTAGAGTTTGCTGGTGTTGGTTGTGTGGTTGAGTGTGTTGACAAAACTTTGCCAGTTAAGGGTTTTTTTTTTCTTTAATTTTGTTGTTTATTTGTGTATTTAGTGCTTGTATTTGGTTTATTGTGTGTTGTGTAAGGGGAGTTGGGGATGTGTTTAAGTGTGTCACGTTGTTTGATGAGGTCTTGAATTTCTGTTGTAAATTTGGGGTTGTGTTTTCTTCTGTTACCTCTAGGGATGTGCTGTTTGTCTGCGTTTTGTATAATTGTATTGAATTTTTGAACAGCTGTGTTGATGTTTGTGATGGGTGTACTGTTCAGTGTTTTGAAGTGTTGTTCTGTTTCCATAGTGAAGGCTTCCCAGTTGGCACTTTTGTAATTTGTGTATGTGTGTCTGTGGCCAACTGGGGTGATTCTTGTTTTAGTTTTGATTATGATTGGAAGGTGGTCAGAGCCGAGGGTTCTGACCACTCTCCATGATGTTCTGGGGGCGAGGTTGGGAGAGCAAAAGGATATGTCGGGAGAGGATGGTTGGAAGAGGGCTTGGTGAGGGATATGAGTGTGTTGATGTGGGTTGTTTAATGAAATGAGGCTGTCAGTTTGTGTAAGGATTTCAAGCCCTCTGTCTGTGTCGGGGTTGTTGACATACCAGGCCGACGTCTTGGCATTGAAATCACCACCCAGGATGAGGTCAGGTTGGTTGGTGATCAGATGGAGCTGGGGGGAGAAGTTTTGGGGAACTGTTGGGCTGGTTTGAGGGGGGATGTATAAATTAACTATTGTAATATTGGATGATTTCCCAGTGCGGACTTTGATGCTTTGAATTTCTGTGGTGGTGTCGTGGTGGGGGAGGAGGGATTTGAGTTCCGCACTGGTTACTATATAATTAAGGGATTTATGGACTAGGGTGATGAGTCCACCGCCATTGCCGTTGGCCCGGTCCTGTCTGATGGTGGTGAAATTGGTGAATGTAGGTGTTTTGTTTGTGTTGCGTAGTTTTGTTTCTTGTAAGATGGCAATGTGTATATTATGTTGTATGATGAAGTGTGTGAGTTCTTGTTTTTTTGTGTTTATGCCATCTATGTTTAGTTGAAGTAAGTTAATGTTGTGTGTGCGGTGTGTGTTAGGTGCTGCTGCACGGGGGAGAGGAGAGTGTGGGGGGGAAGGAGGTGGAGGTGGAGGTGTTGTTGGTGTTGGAAGTAAGTGTGATGGAGGTGGGAATGTTGGTAAGGGTGATGGAGGTGTGGGTGTTGGTAAGGGTGATGGAGGTGGGAGTGATGGAGAGGGTGGTGAAGGTGGGAGTGATGGAGAGGGTGGTGGAGGTGGGAGTGATGGAAGAGGTGAGGGACATGTGGAACAGGTCCATGTGTTTGTGTAGTGTTTCATGGATGCTAATGTTGTACATGATAAGTGGGTCCAGTTCTTACAAGAGTTGCATTGAACTGAACCCTTTGTCTGCCTACTTGATGTGATGGGTTTAGAGCATGTCGGACATGTGTATTTGTTTATGGGTCCAGGATTGCTTTCAATGTCTCCGGCTAGAAGGAGAAGTTGAGAAATGACAGCCGGAGAATCATTCCTCGGTGATGAAAAAATGTGTAATTGTGTGTGTTGTGTGAGGGTGTGGTATTGCCCGGGTGACCGAAGCCGTTCCCAGGGATTCGCGCCCCCTGGTGGGGGGCGGGGGGATGTTGTGACGGTTTGGCCCCCATAGCTTCCTTCCTTGGGAGCCTTGGGGGGTGGTCCCACGACGTAGACGCCGCCACTCCAGGACCTTTATTCCCTGTTATTTCAATCAGTCTCTCAGTAAGCACCTTCCCATACACATTCCCCGGTACACTAAGAAGGCTTATTTCCCTATAGCTACCACATTCAACCCTACTTCCCTTACCCTTGTACAGAGGCACAATTATGGCTCTTCTCCAGTACTCTGGCACCTCTCCCTGCCTCCAAGCCAATGTGCATATAAGCAACATCCACTCCACCACTTCCTCCCCCACACACTCAGCATCTCAGCTGTTATCCCATCCACCCCCGGTGCCTTTCCCATCTTCAACTTTCCGATTGATTTCCTAAAATCTTCCCTCCCCAGTTTTCCCTGTACTGTACAGTCACTCATAAAAATTAAGACCCCCCAGGCCAGTCATCTTCTTATACTTGTGATATCGGTTCTGGTAACAGTGTACGTGACGTCAGTAATGGCGCTTGAGAGATGAAGTTGATTTGCTCGACACATTTGTAACTAATGGTAGATGAGACGAAGTATGAGTTGGGATAATGTTTCGAGCAAACCAACCTTCCTCCAAACACCACCCACACCACCACCTCTGACGTCAGGTACAATGTTACCAGAACCGATATCACACGAGTTAAAAGGTGTCTTGCTTGGGGGTGTCTTTACTTTTATGAGTGACTGTACATCCTGTAGTCTACCACCTGCCTCCATCCCCATACATGTCCCCACCGCCTCCCCTCCCGTTCCCCCATTCATCTAACTATCAAAATGCCACTTCCACACTTCCAACCTGTACACACACATATATAATATAAACATGGTATGCACACACACACGCGCACATAAACATGGATTAGATACATACACACACACAGTCGTAATTATTGTTTATTCATTTTCAAGTTTTTGTACCACCGGTTTAGGCTATGATCTCTGAGAGGCATATCATAACTCTGGTGAGACTGTTGAATAAAATTAAAAGTATTATTCTTCACTTTCAGTGTGTTAATTAATTATTTTCTGCTGCATTCCTGTCGCCACCTCCAGTATACATATAACATAACAACGGGATGGAGTTCACTGTTATATTTCTCAAGAACCTCCATCACTTTTACATTCGCCATCCTCGTTCTAGTGAATCTTTTACTTTCCTTCAGTGGTGGTGTGTGTGTGTGTGTGTGTGTGTTCCTTTTGAGTTGTGTGTGTGTGTGTGTGTACTTTTTGAGTTATGTGTGTGTGTGTGTGTGTGTGTACTTTTTGAGTTATGTGTGTGTGTGTGTAACTTTTGAGTTGTGTGTGTGTGTTCCTTGAGAGAGAGAGAGAGAGAGAGAGAGAGAGAGAGAGAGAGAGAGAGAGAGTGTGTGTGTGTTTGTTTGTTTCACCTGGTCTTGATCACGTCCTGGACACGTGCTCACCAACTGTTACCCTCCCGGAATGAGCTCAGAGCTCGTAGTGACCGATCTTTGGGTAAGGTTGGAACCTTTTTCCACACACCGGAATAGCGAGGTCACAACTCCTCGACTTACCTATTCTTTGCTAGGTGAACAGGGGTTACCTATTCTTTGCTAGGTGAACAGGGGTTACACATTTTAAGGAAACAATCCCAAATTGTCTCCACCCGACCGGATGTTTTGCCATGGGTTATTTCACACCTTCCGCTAATTTTTGGTACTATAATGGATTACCAAAAGTGAATAATTAAGACACTTGTCCCCGAGAAATGTGTCATTTTTATGAAATTTAACACTGGGATACGAACGATCATAGTGTGACGTATATACCACTTCAGTCCACAGGCTCCACCCATCCCCTTCTTTCTCACCCCCACCCTACTCTCTCTCTCTTTCTCTCTCTCTCTCTAGTCTCGAAACTTTGTTCGAAAATACAACACGGTCACAAGCTTTAGTCCTAAAAATATGTATAGGTATATAATGTTAGCAGGCATTATGTTTTAATGTTATTGTTATCTCTTTTTATCATATAGTGATACATAACAGCGAGGATATATATATGGTAGAGTTGTGTACGATAACGCCAGTGCTTGACGGGATAGCAATGCTTTGTTGGAATTCAGGAGTGGTGTGTTTCATTCGTGTTAAATGGGTACACATGGACGAAGTGCTTTACACACAGTCAGATGTTGTGTGAGAGCCAACGGTGTCTGTCATGACGGTGGCTGTAGGAACGCTTTTGTCACGCGGCTGTACTCTATGTACAGTTGCGCACAGATGACTCAAGGCCACCCCATCCACCAATATGCTGGTGTTGTATCTGGTAACAGTGGCAGCTATGAATTGAACCGAAATTCAGTCTTCTGCTCGGGCGAAACAAACCCAATTATAATTTGTCAATATGCGGGTTTAACTGTTCTCTAATAAATATCATGTAAGTAAACGTATTATATTGATAATGAGTAATATGTTATAATCATTACGGGCATATTACAACACATATATCCAAATAATGATAGCCTACATTCATTCATGGGAGAAACACGATTTTCGAATACTGCATCAGTACCGAAACCAGTTTGTCTCACATGAAATAAAGCTTCAGTATTTAATTATATATGTTGTAATAATAATATAATAATTAACCCTACGTCCGCCCCGATCTGTCAGTGACACCATCACACTATGATCGTTCGTATCCCAGTGTTAAATTTCATAAAAATGACACAT
Source organism: Petrolisthes cinctipes (assembly GCA_033782935.1). Taxonomy (NCBI): domain Eukaryota; kingdom Metazoa; phylum Arthropoda; class Malacostraca; order Decapoda; family Porcellanidae; genus Petrolisthes; species Petrolisthes cinctipes. The sequence goes on along the minus strand of JAWQEG010002229.1, from coordinate 5,291 downwards.
TTCTCGGGGACAAGTGCCTTAATTATTCACTTTTGGTAATCCATTATAGTACCAAAAATTAGCGGAAGGTGTGAAATAACCCGTGGCAAAACATCATACTGATCCAACCTTTAGTTACAGAGTTATTCCCGAAAAACAGTGAGACACGGGTCCTGAAAGCGTTAGTAGGCTAGCTGATTGCCAAACTGCCCTTTTTTATCTCTCAAACACATAATCTCATCTAATATAAGTAATCTCGTTCGTTCAATAACTATGGGCATTAATAAGTCATCTATCTTTCACCACATTTTATTTTTCCGTCAACGTATGAGAGGCTTACATACCGTTGATTGATATATTGCCATAATTACGACCTCGCTAACTGTTGTGGAGCCTAATATCAATCAATCAATCACTTTGATATACAGTTTTTCGTTTCATTATTTCTGGGTTTGATTCGTTTCATTCATGCCGTTCGAATCTCCATCTACAAGTTTAGCCTAGTCTCAAATCCGGTGTAGTCGACTCAGAGCGAGGTGTATTCAGAGGTAAGGCGAGGTGGTGGAGTCAGTCTTTCATTGGCTACTTGACCAAACACAGGTATAGTACAGTACAAAACATCCTTTTTATGTATATTTAGTTTATTTTGCCTGCAAGATATTTGTTATGTTTGTGTGTTATATATTTTCGTTACTGATACTGCACTACTGAATGTTTTTTAAGCTTGAGTTTTGTTATTATTAATTCTCATGCGGACTATATAATTATGATCTATGGCCAGTGTTTAGTAATGGTTAAAAATGTTAGTTTAAGAACCCTAGCTGTGATTGTGTATGGGAATTGGAGGCTTCTGTTGATTCCTCCTGACTATGTTTTGAAATTTGCTAGTTCCATATAGGTGATGTTTCGTGGCAATATTTAAAGGACCATTTTTACCTCCAATTTTCTGACATCTCATGGGGCCCTTAATTAATAAAGAGGGACTACGGTAAATAATAAAAATAAAGGTATATTTATAAAACTAATTGATTTCACTCTTTGATGACTACCAAAAATTTTAAAAGAATTTTATAGTAAAGTACCATACAAAATATATAATTATAATCTATTGCCAGGGTGTGTGGATAAAGTGTTAAATGTTAGGTTAGGTTTATATTGTGAGTGACAAGCAACACGTACACACACTCACACATGATTACTAATGTGAACCTTTATTAATCTTTTCCAGCTGTTCTTTCCCTGCTGACTACTAATAATCTATTGACGTAATCCAGCTGTAATCTACCCAACACCATCAACCCCCTATAATTGACGATGTTTACTAAACTGGTGAGTACTGTACATGTTATAATTTTCTAGTTGAATTCACCACCATTCTTTCACTATAAAAACTCTTATTATATTTTGTTTATTTCATAAAGTTTCCTGCACTATAATACATTTTTGTACTTGTTTTACAAAGCCTACACTATACAACAGTTTTCCTTTTCCAACTGGCCCTTTCTTTCATTTGTTTCCTTATGTGCTTATTGTTCCACCTCCCATCCATCACCTTTTTCTTGCTCGGGCGCCATATGACGCACAGTTGGCCGCACTCCCGTGAGGGCCACACAGCGTTGGCAACACTGGCCGAGGTTGTAACCCCGAACCACTATAATAGTTGTAGTTCAATTCATTGGCACCAATGGGTGTACTTCGAGCTGGCGGTTCGGGATTACAATCTCGACAAGAGTTGATAACGTTGTGTGGCCTTCACGGGAGTACAGCCAACTATACATACCTCGCTGTTGCTCCACATAATATCAATAAATTCCTAAAATTCTTCCTTCCCCCATACAGACTACAGGGTTGGTGGTTCTGGTGGTGTTTTTGGTAAGGTCGGTCCAGTTCAAGTATAATAACACTACCGGTTATATAGGACACGATGATATTATAACTGGATTTAACTGGTACACCAATGTGACTGGTGGATTTATCCGGTACGACGGGACTGGATTTAACTGGTACAATAATGTGACTGGTGGATTTATCCGGTACGACGGAACTGGATTTAACTGGTACAACAATGTGACTGGTGGATTTATCCGGTACGACGGGACTGGATTTAACTGGTACTATAAAGTGACTGGTGGAATTGACCAGTACGACGGGACTGGATTTAACTGGTACTATAAAGTGACTGGTGGAATTAATCGGTACGACGGGACTGGATATAACTGGTACTATAAAGTGACTGGTGGATTTAACCGGTACGACGAGACTGGATTTAACTGGTACTATAAAGTGACTGGTGGATTTAACCGGTACGACGAGACTGGATTTAACCGGTCCAACAATGTGACTGGTGGATTTAACCGGTCCAACAATGTGACTGGTGGATTTAACCGGTTTAACAACGTGACTGGTGGATTTAACCGGTTCAACAATGTGACTGGTGGATTTAACCGGTTCAACAATGTGACTGGTGGATTTAACCGGTACAACAATGTGACTGGTGGATATAACTGGTACAACAACGTGACTGGTGGATTTAACCGATTCAACAATGGGACTGGTGGATTTAACCGGTACTACTGGTCACCACTGTCACGCTACGATGGTTCCAGTTTTGGCATTCCTGGAGCCTACGATGGTTCCAGGTTTCGAGTCCGTTCCTACGATGGGTGCAGTTCCAGTTCCAGAAATCCTAGCTACGAGGGGTCCAGTTCCAGAAATCCTAGCTACGATGGTTCCAGTTCCCGTTCCAGGAATCCTAGCTCCAGCATGGGAATTCCAAACAACAACAACAACAACAACAACTCCTACTACTACAATAACCTTTACAATGGCTATGATGGAATCTATCGTAATAAGTCCAAGGGTTGGGTCTTTGCCTATGCTTTATAGATCATTATATTGTAGATAGAAAGGCTACTACGGATTCCTCCAAAACTTTTATCGCCTCTTGACGTATAGAGCCGTATGCAAGAAGATCCGTGGTGCATGCGTACGGTGGTGTGGTACCGATACGATGGCTCCATAGACAACCAATATAGAGAGATAACCATCTTGTCGGCACCACACCATCGTATTCACCACGGATGTTCTAGAATACGGCCCATAGTTTGGAGGTTTCAGTATCCCTTTCAATTTACACTGTTTTAAGAATTGGTTCCCTGGATTTAACTTGTTACAGGAATAGGAGTTTTGTTGCTGGTTTCTCTTTGCAAAATAATAGGAATTTGAAGACTAAGGAAACTAACCTTTCTTCATATAAGTACATACGGTAGTTTAATTAATATTGCCATGCATAGAATTTTAAGCTTTCTAAATATTAATAGCTAAGTTTTTAAATATAAAAAAGAGAGAATTACTAATGTAATGGGCATGAAAGATGTAACAATTAAGAGTTTTTAAGATTTATTCGTTTAAATGTTCTGATTCTCCGTAAAAAGTATCGGTATTTTAATAATTTTCCTCGACTTTACCTAAAAAATGTAAACTGATTATTATAAGATGAATTTTAACTGAACGATTCTGTAATAAAAGAATTCTAATATTAACTCTTTCGTTAATTCTTTCCCTCTCGTCCATCATTATAATATTTTTGTTATCTGGCCCAGCTGTTTCCAGGCATGCATACTTTTGGAGAAATGGATGCTCTCTGATGTACAGTTGCGAGCATGATAAACGGACACGCCTGAAACTACATGGGGGCCCCTCATTGAACATAAGGTACGATGAGACTCTTGTGTATGCTCGATAAGGGGCCTATTTGAAGTGTACAGTAGGCTTCATATATCCGCAACTGTACCCAAAGTATACTTCCCCCTTAAAAATAATAATAGGTAAAAACCCATACACGACCATATTTAAGGGGATATAAGGTGATTGAAAATCTGGGTAAAAACATTATTCCCCCTAAACTATTCCAAGCAACAGGTCAACATTAATAATTTAGCATATCTTGTTTCCTGGTAGTATGCTTTGGAGGAATCTAGGCTCAACAATGTAGGCCTATACATACCAAAAATAACAACTTGAGAATCTACAGTATGGGAAATCTGGAACAACTGATTCATCCAAACTATTCCAAGCAACAGGATATCGTAATTTTTGTTCATCTTGTACTGCTGTTTCCTGGCATACTTTGGAGGCATCAAGGCTCTCCAATGTACCAAAAGTGTATTCGAACTCCACATTAACTTTAATCGATCATTGGCAACACTGTCACTCCTACGTCATCAACAACGTCATCACTGGGGCAGGTTTTCTGTGATTGGAATAATAGAGGGTAACTGAACTAAAAATAACTACGTATTGTAATTTATCGATTGTATTTTACTTGTGAGATTTGTCGTTTGTGTTGGTTAATTTTCCTACAACATGAGTTTCTTTTTACATTTGCCTAGAATAACAATCTACGGTACAAGTTTTAATATATATATCTAAAGTTTTTTTGTTTATATTCCTTTAAAATCTAAAACATTGCTACACCATTTGTTTAAGAGCCATTCAATAATACATACAACAGCACTGCCGTCCTTTTAAAATGTATGAAGGAACACTTTGAGGAATTGATAAAAATATAGACATTGATAAAAAGAGTGATCCCCGCTGCCGTGACCAGGATTCGAACCTGGGTTATTGCGGCCACAACGCAATGTACTAACCACTATACGATCACGGCCACTGCTGGGATAAGGAAGGAAGGTAAAATATCTTCATAACGTTTTGTATATCTGATAATATTTACTTCCTGTTCTTGGATACACACACACACACACACAGAGGTAGTATAAGAAGACACTGTAGGTACGGAAAAGAGAGAGGAAAGGGAATAAGGGAGGGAGATGAATGGTAGATAGAGGGGAAGACAAAAAGGGAGAGAGAGAAAGAGGAAAGGAATAAGGAAGGGAGATGAATGGTAGATAGAGAATGAGGGGAAGACAAAAAGGGAGTGAGAGAGAGATAGAGAGGAAAGCATAACAAGGAGAAAGATAGATGTATACCTATAGGTTAATACTGTGTGAGAGAGAGAGAGAGGAAAGGGGATAAAGGAGGAAGGAAGAGGAATTAAAGGTCAAATTAAATGATTACACCCTGAGGCCTTGAGCGAGAGAAAAAAAACAAACTATTACGTCTTTCCATCACTTAATAACATGTACCAGCACGTGTCTCCCTGTACAGTCACGATCAAAAATTCCTTCACCACTTCTATTTTACGATGATGATGATGATGTTGAAGTTAAGAATAATACGGTTTATTATTTTTATATTTATTATTTTTTCCCAGTTTTACTTTTGCTTCTGATCCTATTAATTAAAGACCG